>LMYD01000630.1:0-29357 GCA_001630595.1 Pseudogymnoascus sp. BL308
GGGGGATAAAAAATACAGATAAAAATACAGTTAATAAGATGCAGAGGAGAATAAAACCTACGTATTTTACTATATCCATATGAAAAGAAGAGATGGGGAGTGAGGGAGTGGGGTTTGTGCGGAAGATTGGGAAGATGAAGGTGGTGATGCTAGGTACAGGCTTCTCACATACGACGGCTCGGGATGCTTCTTATCGGAGCCAAATCTTGCACAGGCCGTACTTGTGATGCGCCACTAGAAGCCAAATTTCCGATGTCGAGCTGTGCCCGAGCTACGCTCTTGTCTTATCGCTGATCTTGATAAACCCAGTAACCCGTCTACATGAAAGCGGGGGTGTGGGAGAAGGGGTGTTGATGAACGATGCAAGAGTGTCTGACGAATCTTAGTCTGCGACCATTCGAACATGTATTTCAACACTACTCTAACTAACTCTAGACATCGCTACCATATGTGCTAGTAAGTCTTCGCTTGCAGCACATATTATTAATTTCTGTGGTAGCCCCCCACAAGCAGCAATCGTCTTGATCTTGATTTCTTAAGAGTCTCCAGAATCAAACCCCGTTCGTATCATCTGACAGTTCTGGGACTGTGTATCGGAGATCTCATCGGTGGCTGAATTTGCGGACTGGGTTGCCATCCCCAAAACAATACCTACCGCCAACTCCACATACCGGTAGCGGTCGAACCCCATTGCCTGGTACATGAATATACTTTAGTTGACATATGAAATACATTACTAAGTTGCCTCTAAAGAAACCTACAAAGTCTTAAACTAGATACTGACAATCCTCTATTTCTAGCTAGGAAGTTAATAGATATAGAGGTTTACTACCTCATTCTCTGATGCCTTGATCCGTTTGTTCTCCCGTTGTAGATCCCATCTTATAATCCAAACCATTGCAATGACAGCAGCAGAAAACGCACAGCTAGATGACAAAGCCATGACGATCTGTGGCTTATCGCTATCCGGCCACAAATACGGCGTATATACAAAGGCAATGTTGCCAATACTGTTGACCAGAGCTAGCCCAACCGATTTCTTCTCGTCCGTCTGTCCAATTACAGATGCTGTCCACCCGAGACTGATATTGTTCACACCATACGTAGCCCCGACAAACAAGACAGACGCAAAGTACCGCGCACCAATGTTTAGCGACGCCGCACCAATCGCAAAGCCAATAATCGAGAGAGTCTTTTGGACCGTAATGTGCCAAGTCCGCTCGTTGTAGCGGCCAGATGACCAGCAGACAATCAAGTTGACGACGATAGCTAGCAGGTATGGCGGGCATACCAGGACTAGTGTAATAGTCGAGTTGAAACTGAGCCCCTTAATGGCAGTTGGCAAGAAATTCTTGAAAGCGGCGGAACCGGCGTGGAATTGTTGTAGACGGGCAAACATCCAGACTCTGCGATCGGTCACGGATTCTCGCAGTCCAATCCATATGCTAGTTTCAGGACGCTTCTCTGTCGTGTCTCGTACAATCCGATCGTGTGCTAGTTGACGCTCTTCGGGCGTGAGCCAGGTGGTTGTGAGGGGAGCGTTCGGCAGAATGAAGAATGCGAGAATAGCGATGAAAACAGTGATGATGCCTTGAATAAGGAAGAGCCTAGAATATGTGATTATAAGTTCTAAAAGAAAGATAGTAACAGTCTGGACATCTCCAACCTCCCATACCGTGTGATCCAGAGAGGCCTGCGAAGACACCTGCGGCGATTAAGCCGCCAAAAGCGGAAGCTGCAGTGTTACCCGTCCAGAGCAGTGCCTGCAGAATGTCAGCACATAAATCTAGGGACGATATTAAAAAATCATAGACGTACCATTCTTACGGCTATTTCCTTTCTAGTATAGAAAGTAGCAATGATATATTGCGCACCGGGGTAGAATGGCGCCTCCGCAATGCCGAGTAAAAATCGACACGCAAGTAAACCATGATAGTCCTTCACGATACAGTTAAGAGTGGTGATTAAGGCCCATGCCAGCATCCACCCAGACATCCACCACGAAGGTCTTACGCGACTCAGCATCATATTGGATGGTACTACAGCGACAATCAGACCGACAAATGTGATCGAGACGCATGTGTTGTACTGGTAACCCCTGAGATGAAGGTCCTGGGCGAGAGTGTTGATTTTGCCATTCACCATAGCGTTGCGATCGAGACTGCACATGAAGTACATGAGGGCGAGCATAGGCTAGTTTAATTCTTAGAGGCTTAAATTGTGATATCGGGAGTGTAGGTAGGCGTACCATCATATACCAATCGATCTTGCGGACCAATGCAATTTTTCGTGGGTCGACTTTGGCCAATGCGCCGAACTTGTCAGGTTGGCCAGTTGTAAGCTTGTCGTCTGGTATGGAAACATCGTCCACTGTCGCTACATCGTTGTTTTGGGGTAGATTGGCCACCATGGCGAAGGTCGACTTGAGTCGTAGGTGATATTTTTGAAGAGACAAAGGTACTCCAAATGGAGAGATGGCAGCTTAGAACGAGAACATCTGGAAAAAGATGCTCATTGACAAGAAGCGATGCCCATTTAATAGGAATTGGACTGAGAATTAGATAGTGTTGAGCACATCATCGCCCTTATACGTGCGTGCTACGCTTTGTGTGTAATGGAAGTGCTTCAAACTACATCCTGAAAGTCTAGCCCATAAGCTAGAAATCAAACAAATGGTTTTATTGAGAGTGGCTGCGACAGGATAGTCAGGGACTGTGGTCACTCAAGCTAGTGTAATATCTTCTTTTAAATAGGCTAGTGGATTATTACACGGATGTTGGCCGAATACCACTTATTCGTATCGCACATGCCGTGTACCCGTTCCATATTTCTTAGCAAAGTACGCAATGGCAGGATCCAGAGTAGTCTAATTACCCCACAACTGCAGGTACACATTGGCCGCCTGAGATATCGTTGTGGCGTCGGTGGCTTTGTTGCAGAGATAAGCTGCTGTTGCAACAATAGGCGTAGAATGCCAAAGCACAATATTAAAACTTGATTTTTGTCATACTATACGTCTTACTAAGCCCTATTGTACTAGCCTGGTGTCCCAAATACAATAGTCGGCTCCTAAACTTCATATACGCCATCTAGTGCCAGAGCCCATGTGCTATGCTCCAAAGAAAGATGTGTTGCGATTCCTAATAGATCTAGATCCTCCCTTGCTCTTCTTGTGGTATTGCTTGATAAGCCAACATCTGGAAGCGCACAATCCTTTAAGCAAGCAAATGGAGTTATCAATCGTTTAGGGGGACCCTTACTAGATGTTTCGCTAATTACTGTGAAAATGACCGATATCTAAAAACCCATGTATGGTATGAAATATTTTCTATCCTACTTTTAAGTTCGTAAGAAGCGATGACCGAGACACTCAGTACTACTATTTCAGTAGCGGGTAATTAGACTTACGCAATTCAACCTCTGAAGCACGCCATGAAAAGAAATCCCTCCTTGCAAGAGTCTGGTCTCAACTCTTTTGTTTGCCGAGAGCCGCTCACACATATAAGAGTCTGGTTTCTAAATTCTTCAAATTAAGGCTATTTGCTAGTCTCGGAAAAGTAGAAAGACACCATGACTGCACAAACATTTTCAGTAGAGCGGCCTACGGAGCCGCTAAGGGTTGCCATCATCGGTGGGGGTCCTGGGGGACTGGCTGCAGGAATTGCATTATTAGCTCTCCCCAATGTCGAGGTTTCGATCTTCGAGCAGGCCAAAGAACTTCGAGAAATTGGGGCCGGGGTCAGCATTGGGCTCAACTGCTGGAGGGTGCTTGATCTGCTCGGGGCGGCAGGAGCTGTGAAGGGACATCGACGATTAACAGTTTTACATCGGTATTAGAGCGGCTCATACATTTATTTATTTATCATTACGGACACTGCTGACTACATACCATAGCAACGGTATTACTGGAGACGTGGCGGGTGCCACTGCATCGTCTCTGCCCCCTCGGTACCACCCACGACGAGTGAGAAGGACGCGACTGCAACCATCGCTCATTGCCAGAGTCCCTCCTGGAGTGATTCAACTCAATAAGCGCCTCACAAACTTAGAAAATCTTAGAGAAGGAGGCGTTCGGGCATTTTTTCAAGATGGAACCTCAATTACAGCAGATTTAATCGTTGGTGCAGATGGTGTCCGATCGGTATGTATTACTTGATTGAGGATGGTAGAGCCTATTGTGCTTCTTGTTTTTGTGCTGTTCAGCTAGCATTGATGAGACCTGTTTGTTACGTCGACTAATGACCTCTAGGTCGTTAGGGAAAACATCTTCCCGGGCCACACCACCCATTTCACAGGTCAGTATTCCTTCGACTATTTTTATTAACTAATTGTAGAATCTGACATCTATAACCACATCTAGGTACAAGTATTTGGCAAACTCTGATCCCTCAAGCTTCAGTATCCCATCTGCCAGAATTAAACTCCGTGACTACATGGTTCCACAGTCCCGCTGGATTTGTTATGACCACACCCGTCGATGACCCAGAAGAAACATCCGAAGGAAAGTTTGAGGTCTCCATTAGGCAATGGATTGACCCCAAGACAGCAGAGGGAGAGAAATTCAGATGGGGGGTCGACGCTACGAACGAAAAGGTGCTTTTACATTTCACGGTTTGTCTCGCCCTTCTGTAGCTGCTACAACTCATCAAAATGGCCTTGGATTCTATTTGAAGTTCATGACTCACAACTAATCGTGTATAGGAGTACGCACCTGTTGCGCAAGATGTATTATCACAAGTACCCGAGGGTGGGTGGCGCGAATACTCCGCATTCGCAGGTCCGCGGCTGGACCGCCTCATTGGATGGGATAAGGTTGCTCTTCAAGGCGATGCTAGCCACCCTCTCTCAGGTATGAATATCTTGTTAGATATATTGTGGTAGTACTGACAATTCCCAGGCGCATTTGGTTCAGGCGCTGCCTTTGCCATGGAAGATGGCTGTCTATTTGCTCGTGCTATCGAGTATACTCGCTCTAATATCTATCCAACTCCCGACTCACTCTCGAAAGCTCTTGAGATCTTCAATTCAATCAGAGAACCTTACTATCAGAGAATGTCTGTACTACTCATTCCTCATCACTTCGTCACTCTCGCCCACCCCAGCTGGCTGACGCTCATACTAGGTACAATTACATTGACAGTAACGATCGCAAAGTAGAAGGCGCGAAGAGAAATTCTAGTGCTGCGGGAATTAGCGAATAGGAAGCACAACTAAGAGTCACAGTGATATCAATGATCGGTGATGGGCTACCGTGGATTTATTTGAACGACATCAACGATGTTTGGGAGAAGTACGTGGCGGAGCATGGGGAAGCCCGTATGGCATCTCAACCTGTTAGAGAATCCAATCTTTAGTTAATCTAGCGGAACATAATGACTGCCACGACACAACAGACTATGTGGTATTGCAACGGTTGTGTAAAACGTTCAGACCTAGTCACCACGAGTAACCGTCCATTGGGCACGCTCCTCGGTTCTTTGCCCGTGATACTGCTTAATACTGTCTCCCAACTGAAAGACTGCCACGGGACATAAATTTGAGCTTTTGCACGATGGAGCTGTTGGCACTCAATTAGCGACTGGCACTATTGATAAAGTGAATGATGACAGGCAGCATATGTAGAACTTGCGTAGCACAGATTTAATCCCTAAAGGGTATGTACGTGAAAAGCGAAGTATTTTCTATCTCCAAGCAATTTCCTAGTCTCGTTGGAAGCGTCTACCAAAGCATAAAGCATTACTCAAGCCTTGCGCGCGTTTTCAGTTTTTACTACATATTTTAAACGTTGCTCATGCTATTGCTATGATACATATAGTATTTTCGCATCTACTCATGTTCAACCTTTATTTGTAAGCCGTTTAACTGAAACTTGTTTTCCGTGGCGTCACGCTTATGCCATACGGTTTTGTTATGAACATCCTTGACCCGAGCTCGCACCCAGTCCGTTCCTGAGGGTACCGGCCTTCTGGTATCTTTGTCTTCGTCGCTTAGTAGACCACGGCGATCTAGCAGAGGGGATGGCACTGTTCTCATCGGCAGATTATCTCCCGGTCGGCTGAAGTAAAGCAGTCCAAGGCGAGCAATGTGGAGCTGGTCCTTGGGTGGTGCTACAACACGGTGGATCGTGGATTTCAATAGACCTGTTTTAGAGAGATTAGCACAATGAAGAGTATATACGTACAAGGAGGTCGTACCATTGGTAAGAAAGGTCAAAGTATCACCGGCATTACAGGTAATGCCACCTTGTACCGGCTTGACATATTTCCATTCACCTTCGAGTGTTCGGATCTGCAGACCTGCCACGTTCTGCGAGAATAGCAAACTCAAACTGCCGAAGTCGGTGTGGCCACTGTTGAAGTATCCTAGAGCCTTGTCCCACTCTTCCTGGGTCCTGACGTTATAGATCATATAACGGAGCTGGTCGTCTGACACCTCGTTGTAGGCGTGCGCATCAGAGAGATAGTTCTCAAGTAGCTCTAGGATTATGGATATCAGGACAAATAGCTTGCGGGTTACCTTTTCCCAGACTTCGTGATGGAATTTGCTGATTGACTCCCAGTTCTCCTCAACCACGCGGTGCTTGGGTAAGTTTGACCACGCAGGGATGTCTTTATGAATGTTGAGCTAGAAACAGCGTGTAAGTATTCCAAAGTCATAATGGCAGACATAGTGATCAACACATACCGCCTCGATGTTTTGCTTCACGCCAGTCTCACCAATCCATGAGGAGTTCTCTCGATACCCGAAATACTCGCCCTTTGCAAAGTTGCACGGGAAAAAGCGTTTTTCCTCGATTGGCTCTTTGAAGAAAGCACTACCAATGCTGAATTGGTGGAGGACGTCCTCATCGTCAAGGCCAGTGTTGGTGACCACCCAGAATCCGACTTTGGTAACTGCATCATAGAGTTGCTTAGCCAGCTCCTGCTTGCCGCCGGGTTCATCAAAGCGTGAAAGGTCAATTGTCGCCAAGGGCGCCCATTCGAGGTTCGGTTCTGGTCGGGACCATGGCTTCACTTGAGACTTGGTGGTGCTTTTTGGGGCGGTTGTGTCAATTGCACTTGAAGCCATTTTGCATGAAAGTAAGTATGGAATGGACCGGTAGATGAGGATGCGTGGAAGGGAAATACAACATTGGAGGGGTGCAATGAGACTTGTTTTATACCCCTCGCCGTAAGGGAACGCATCCCAACACAATAGGAATACTCATTATAGGTCGACTTGAGTCGATTCTAAGTTCCGACTCTCTACCCGTATTGTTCAGTACCTATATAGACTAAGCTACTGAACATGGTTGCGGCAAACAGGGCTAGAGCTAGGCGATGAGGCAATAGTTAGGGTGATGAGGTGCTCTGTGCTGTTCAGTCCCTACATAGGCCAAGCTACTGACGTGGTTGGCGCAAACGGGGCTATAGTAAACTAGCTGTAGGAACGGCACCGTTACCCGAGATAGGGGTCCAGGTGACAAAACTGTTCTGGCCTGGCCTGTGTAGTGCCACTCGTACCTGTAAGGCTTCAGTGTGTAATTTATCGAGTTTTGCGCGGGTACTTCGTAAATTGCAAATGGCGAATGCTTTCTTTGTAAGGTGTGGCCTTCAAATCTCCCGTCATATTGTTATTTTTCTTCTGCCCGTGACCCTTCGTAGGATCTGTAGCGATAGCGACTGGGTTCTGGTGTCGTGAATGCCAATTGTTACATACCGATCGCATTCAGAAGTGCTGTGACAACAAACTCTCAATGTCGTCTATCTCAACAATGGCCTCTAGCTCTACTTCCAACCTGCGAAAACCCTTTTCTTCCTATCTTGTGACCCCCAAGGAGCTTCATGAAGCATTACAGAAAAATCCGTCCTCTGAATCCTCATTGCCTCGCGTGGTTCCTCTTTCAGCAGGCAGGCAAGTCGTTCTTCGTGAGAGGCAATTGTCCTATATGCTAAGACTTACTGTAGCTTTCTTCCCAATGATGGTCGGAAAGGTATAGATGTGTTCCGCGAACGCCAGATCCCAGACGCACGCTTCTTTGATCTCGACAATGTCACAGACAAGAGTAGCACTATCCCTCATATGTTGCCTACTGCAGCCCATTTTGCGTCCACTATGAGTGCCCTTGGGATTAGGAGAGTGGACACCGTGGTTGTGTATGATACATTCGAGCTGGGAATCACCAGTGCCCCCAGAGCAGCGTGGACGCTAAAGGTGTTTGGCCATGATCAGGTCCACGTGCTCAACAATTTTAGGCTCTGGGTCGAAGAGGAGTACCCAGTTGAATCTAGGGAACCTAGGACAGTTGAGACTTCCCTGTATCCAATCCCAGGGCTTGATGCAAGCAAAGTTGTCGATTTCAATGAAGTCAGGCAGCTTGCCATTGATAACAAGAAAGATGGTGAGAACGGTGCGCAGATTCTTGATGCCAGGTCACTTGGCCGTTGGCTTGGAACAGATCCAGAGCCACGACCTAGTCTTTCCTCGGGTCATATGCCTGGATCTATTAGTATCCCGTTATCTGATTTACTAGATCCCAAAACCAAGGCTCTTCTGCCAGCTCAAAAGCTGTGGGAAGTGTTTCAGAGGGAGGGGGTCGACCTAGCAAGGCCGATCATTACTTCCTGTGGGTCCGGAGTGACAGCCGCTGCAATTGATGCTGCTCTTAGGGAGGCTGGATATGACAATGAGAAGAACAGAAGACTATATGATGGGAGTTGGACGTAAGTCTTTATCGAGATTCTTAAACCTATTTATCTACTAATGTTAGACGGATAATAGTGAATGGGCACAACGAGTCGACCCTTCTGACGGGTTGATCCTAAAATATACCTAGTGAAAGGATTAGCATACTTTTGGTACTTTCGGTGCATCCACTTATAGCTAAAATTTCTTTAGCGACCTAGCCGTTGAAAATAACATCTGCACCTCCTGTGTTAATAATGCCCCTAACTGCTGCATTTGCGGCGGAAAATAGGGCGTGTTGTCGTCTTGTCCATGAATTTTCTAAAACACAAACACAATCCTAGTAAAGTAGGCAACATAAGTTCAAAAGCTAAATATAATGCTCTATTTTAGATATACTAACATCTATAAGCTTCATTTACTCCCTTATATAGACAGCTCTCTCTCTCTTATAACTCCTCTCTAATACTAACGTTTCTATTATCCTTATCTCTTTATTAAACCTTTAGCGCTAACTAAATAAGAGAAACATAGCCTTTTAGGGATAGAAGTAAATGTAGTAGTAGTTCTATTAATTTTTAGCTTAAATAGAGGGGTATAGTATATTTACTAAGCGTTCTAAATTATAAGTATTTATCTAAGTAATTATATAGGCAAGGGGCTCAGATTCCACGCTATGCTTATTGGCACCATTGAGAGTAAAAAGCAAGCTTGTATATAGTAGAGCGGACGGGATACCTAATTTTCTTGAGTCTATGGTCATATGTGGTAATTACTTGTTTATTCGGAGACATATACTATGTAAACCCTACGTAGCCATGGCACTCTAGCCACTTTAGGGGTTATGATAGACTGCCTCGCATGCAAACTTTGTGTCTATAGATAAACCTTGACCATTACCATTGGCCATTGCCATAGTTGGCTCTAGCTAGACATCAGAACTTGTTAACGCAGATGAGAAGAGTATTATCTCTCGCGTACCACAGTAGTGATACTATCGGCAAATAAAGTCTTCTAGCCCGGCTACAGGAACACCAAGTTCTCATAACCAGTCATGGCACTCGCTCCCACCCATCGCCTTTTGTTCGCCGCACAAGAAAGTCATCTGAATCGTTACTAAAACTCCCCTGTTTAATCTCCCCGTTATGATTCCTTCCCACCTCACTTATAGACCCACTCAATTGGATTGCGCCACCGTTAGGGCCCGACGCACCAGCAATGCTGTCAAACCCAGGTCCGCAGGTAGAATAGCCCCCTCCATTCCTAGCCGACCCGGTGCCGGTCCCCGTCCTCGTCCTCGCGCCCTTCACAATGTATACGCGGAGACTTATTAAGCTCACGACGATGACTGCGATGGTGCTCTCTATGGCCGACCAAAGGGCGAGCCACACCAGTTCCGGGTGGGTGCGTGTGGTGTTCGTAACGATGACGCGGACGACAGCGAAAACGATTATGACTACGCCGAGGCCGACGATGGAACCGATGGCGATTTTCTCGGCGCGTGAGCGCTTAACTACCCAGAGTAGCTTCCAGGGAAGGACGATAACTGCAGATTTGGGGTTAGTGGTGAAATAGAGAAGGTATTGCTGGGGAGGGGGATTTCAACAGGGAGAGACGTACTGGCAAGATCGCTGATGATGTCCAGCGCAGTGCTACCCTTCAGACTCATAAGCGAAAGTTGAATATTATGCTCAGATGAGCAATCGCCTGTGAGATATAGTTAGTCGGTTATTTCAGTTGTTCCCAAGAAGTAAGATAAGTTAGTGTGAAGTCGTACCCGCATTGAATCCGGTGCAAGAGATTGGATAGCTGATGACACAAAATACGTATCCTATAACTGTGATTACAGTAGCGCCGTACCATAGCATACGGTCGAGCTTTAACCCATTTCCAAGAGGGTAAAACAAAGTTAAGAACGAAGCCTTGACTGCCCATAAGCACGACCAGAAAGCCACTGTAATGGCGAATTGCATCCGTAGATACAGTGCCGTCTCGGAAAGAAATTTGGCCTCTGCTTCGGGGGTTGTCGGCATTGGCCGGATACCTGCCGATATCTCAACTAGATTGAACATTGGCTCCCGAACGACTGTATACATGATAGCTGATGCGACGAGAAGGGTCAGAGCGAGGAATGTGAAGATATCATCGAGCTGGAAGCCGCCGCTGTACCGCCGACGGATATAGCCTCGTAGGAGAACAGATAATGTAGCTAAGAACACGCCAATCCAGATAACGAGCTTTAAATATGTGGTCAGCGAGGGTTCTTGACTGCTGAGCCTCGACTCACCATCAGCGCCAACCTCGTCGTGGAGGGAGGCTTCTCCACGGCTTCTGCTGCCATCAAGGCGAATATTATTGCTAAGACGCGCTATAGAACATAGTTCCTGAGGTTCACGAAACCTCGGACTAGCCCACGGTGCCATTTATGACAAGTTCCGATATAGAGGATATAAAGCAAAGGTTGAGCGCCTCCTACGGTAACAGCCGTCTTCGATCAATAAGTGGGAGGAATACCGAGTAGAGCATGGATAGATAGAGAAGGTGTGGCTAATTGGAAAGAAATTAAGGACTAGGTGGTAGGATCTGGTTCCAGGAGTTACATATGCTTCTATGGGCATATGTATCTTTTTGCTATATACCTGGTGTTGGTAGTTTGGGTATATACCTGGTTTTGGTTGGTTAGGTATAAACCTGGTGTTGGTTACGATCATTCCGCCGAGCAGGGGAGTAGCGCAGCACATCACTTAGAGCTCTTTCCCATCTAGAATTACAAGGTACCGTATTGATGACAAGGTGCGCATGGCAGTCTCCGTTGCCAGCATTTGAACGATGACTTTAGAACAAGTTACAATTACAATCACCAACATCGCCACATCATCCACTCTACGCGAGACGCTAATATATACACGATGCGGCCTATTGGAGATCTGCGAAAGCTAGTCTTCGCCTTCCATAAATGGCACCAGGTCCCCCCACCACCCTCTTGAACTAGAAGTTGCCAAGCATGCACAGGAAATTCTTTGTGGATTCGCGGAAGTCGCAGATCCTCTGATACGTCCCATTATGCCAGGGTCCACCAACCAACAGTAGATCTGTTGGAGGATTTGGTGGGCTATTGACCCTGCAACGGAAGGGTTTCTCAGTGACCATGTCCAGCTCCCGCGCAATATGCAGCCACAATCGCAGGCGAACTCTGAGCTGATCTGTATGCGATTACTCAGGGTTTTTGGGTTCCCCACGAGCCCTACAAATACCGTACGAAGGCCGGTAGAATAATAGTGTAGTAATTCAATCGTTCTACTATATTCAATATACTGTATTACTGTGCTGCTTCCTGTTCCCTGCGCCGAGGGATAGATTATGGTAGTCGGGGATTCTCACACGATTTTACCTGTGTATCTCCGTACCGCCCAATTACTCTCAACGCAATCTTGTCAGTTTGTTACCCGGGCCGCCCGCCCACACTGCTAAGCGTGGGTTTAAACACCCCTGCCCAAAGGCGCCGTTCCTGAGCATCAACGTGGTAGGTTTACCCACGAGCAGGCGCAACCTGAAAAACATGCCCGTCGGACACAGCACCCTGCGGAGATTTCGTTCGGATTGCGTCTACGCGATCTGTACCTTTCTATCGGAGCTAAGGTAGGCCGGGAAATGCTAGATATACGGTATACGATAATGAATTCTGCATAATGAAGTTGCTAGATCACATGGGTAAGCTCCGACTCGGCCCCGAGTACTTTACTGAGGGCTCCCTTATTGCCCTGAACTGTCTTCTCTGCATCTTGAGCCTTTTGCCTCGTTCTACTACTTGGGCAAAGGCTAAGTCAATCAACCCTCATTTAATATCCCAGGAGTCAGTATGAAGGTTATTCAACCGTCAATTGACCACACTCTGGCTTTGTTAAGCTTGCTTAGCCTTGCCTGTGGTGCCGTCGTTCCTGGTGATTCCCAATCTCGAGATGCTGCTGCAACTGCATCATTAACCTCATCGGCGGGGTCCTACTGCGTAAGTGATGCTGGGCGCTAATCTTTCAATCGGCATGCAATCGAACCCGCAAAGTTAACGATCTTATTAAGTGCAAAATCCTGAAGCTTGCCATGGGTAGCAAGGTCTCCGTTCCAAACACCACGCCTTACAGAGACTCAATTGGCTCGTTCTACTCTTTGCAGAACACCGCGATCACGCCAAGCTGTGTCGTATCTGCGACATCAACCACAGATGTTCAACAAGCAGTCGGAATCCTAAGCAGTATCTCGCTGGTAGGTCAAGTGGTAGGCTCCGGCTGCAAGTTCGCAATCAGGAGCGGTGGACATACACCATGGGGTGGAGCAGCTACCATCCAGAACGGTGTCGACATCGACCTGAGTGCGCTCAACCACGTCACTGTTTCATCTGACAAGACAACTGTTTCGGTTGGACCAGGAAATAGGTGGATTGATGTGTATATGAAGCTTGATGCGCTTGGTCTCGGAGTTTCTGGTGGTCGTGTCGCTTCTGTTGGAGTTGGTGGACTCATCACTGGAGGTGGAATGTCTTTCTTTGCACCACGTTACGGTCTTGTCTGCGATACTGTTACTGAATTTGAGGTATGATCACACTAATATATTTTAAATTTCATATAAGATACATTTGCTAACATTTCTAGGTTATCCTTGCATTTGGCCAGGTCGTTGTTGCAAACGCAAAAACTAACCCAACCCTCTTTTCTGCCCTTAAGGGAGGCAGCAACAACATTGGTGTTGTCACTCGCATCAAACTTGAGGTTTTCCCCCAAGGCAAATTCTGGGGTGGATCCGTCGTCTATCCTGCATCTACAATTCCGCAGCAGCTCGCTGCCTTCGTGGACTTCACTGGCCAAGCGTCATTCGACATATACGGCGCCCTTATTAACAGCTACGCTTACAGCGCAACAGGTGGATGGATTGTTGCCAACAACTATGATTACACAAAGGCCGAGGCCTATCCAGCTGTCTTTGATAAATATACCAGCATCCAGCCAGAGCTAGTAAACACTATGCGCATTAGCAACATGTCCGACTTCGCCATCGAGCTTGAGGGCACTAACAAGTACGGAAGAGCACAGCTCTTCTACACTGCAACATACGCAAACGACCTGCCAACCCTCACCAACCTATTCAACCAGGCCAACTCTTCTCTACAGTCTGTTATTAGTATTAGTGGTCTGTCCTGGTCCCTCTCGCTACAGCCATTGCCTACCCAGATCACAAAATTTGGTGATTCTACAGGAGGAAACTCCCTTGGTCTCCATGCATCAAGTGGCAACCTTGTTCGTAAGTTTGGCCTGTTTTCAAATATCTGCTGAAGTCACTTGAATTGTAAACTTACTCATTCTTCTAGTTGCTCTTCTCACCGCCTCCTGGACAAACGCAGCGGACGAGGCAGCGGTCACTGCAGCTGTAACAGACATGTACGCAAAGGCCAACGCCTTCGCCAAATCGAAAGGAACTTTGAACGCTTTCGAGTACCTGAACTACGCCTACAAGACTCAGTCCCCAATTACTGGATACGGAGCCGACAATGTTCGAAAGCTGAAGGCAGCTAGCAAAAAATACGATCCATTTAAGATCTTCCAGAACTTTGTTCCCGGTGGATTTAAGTTGTAGAGCAGGATTGGTGGGTGAACATACTTAACATAATTGATGATTGGATAAATACTGTTTGTCATAGTATAAATCACATACTATAATATGAATCACATTCAAGCCAGTTCATAGACGCAATCGCACTTCCACATCCAGTAGAGTACTGCTGTACCAGCGGATAGCCCAGCCAGTCCACCACCCACCAACCACATCACCACAATCCCATCCCTCCCCATCGGCTCGGCAAGGATCGCAAACCTTTCATCGCAAACGCGTTCTGTATGGAGTGTATCCGCCCTCCAATCTAGGTGATACAGCTATATCATGGTAGGAGATGGGTGGGAGGTGGGAGACGGCTGTGAGGCTGCTTTTTGGGGGGTGTTGCGGAGGGAGGCAATAGTTGGAGATGGGAACCATGAGTGAGGAGAGGGAGGGAGGGACGGGGTGGCCTAGTGGTTGTGAATTGGGGATGGCAATTGAGATACGGATGTAGAGTATGGGTGTTTGCAAAGTGGCAGATACAGTACTGTACTGTACTATGGGGAGTCGTGAGATCACGACGGGGGAGAGGTGAGATAAGAGCGCGATGACGAGGGGGGAGAGCCATGGGTTATTTTAGGGTGGTTGATGGGGAGGACCCGTGGGTTGGGTTGTGCTTAAGGAGTATCTTGGGGGATAGGAAAGGTTGTATGTTTTTTTACCTTTTTGGCCCTTTTTACCCCTATTCCCTATTCCCTCCCCCCCCCCCCCCCTTTTCCCCCCCCCNGGTGTGTGTGTTTGCGTTTCTTCTCAGTCGTCGTTCTTATTCTCGTTCTCAAGACTTATGTGCATATTAATCTTTGTAGTCGTCGTTGTACGAAGTCGAGATAGCGTGGGGATTGTTAGGGCTGTGGCGCCGAGTGTGCCGGGGCTTGTATTACATTTTTACCCTGAGTGTATGGGGCGTAGGTATGAGACTTTGCTTTTATCGTGGAATATGTATGGCGTTTGGTTAGGTTTTGGTAATTTCTGGTTAGATAGATATATCGATGTGATTTTTCAGCTCTAAAGTATAACACAGGGTATGAGACTTTGTCTTACCATAGAATGTGGCGATTGGTCAGATTCGGTATTGCTGGCTGCTTGAGTAACAGCGGTATTTCGATTTCAGCTCTAAAGTGTAAAACAGGGTAGAGACTTTGTTTTATCGTAGAATGTGGCGATTGGTTAGGTTTGGTCTTGCAGCTCAAATGTGATGGTTTTACATTTCAGCTCTGACGTATGAGGCACATAGTTTTATCGTAAATTATAGAACTACCACTGGTTTCGTACTACTGCGAAGGTATAACTATGTCAGCATCAGCTCGAAGATATGAGACTTTGTTTTGTTGTAGAATGCGGTGCTAGGTTAGGCCCTGTACTGCTGATCATCGCGGACTTAGACGGTCCTACTCTATAATACTCTTTACTCCTCTCCTCCATTTCCGTCTATAACAACCTCTTTGCTACTCTCAAGTCATCACCAAAGTCACCTGCAAAGTATATATCTTCAAGTCAAAATGCTATTTACCCAGGTCCTCCTTGTTGACCTTGCAGCCTTTGTAGTAGCTGCTCCTCAAGCTGAACCAAAACCACTTGTAACGTTGACCTAAACCGGATTAAGAAGGGGGTGGGGGTGGGAGGGTACTAATTACACCTCGCTGGTGGCCGAGTTCTACACCAAGGAGAACTTCGGAGGCAAATATTATGCCGAGGTAACTGAAGAAGATTTCAACAAATGCGTCGACATTGTCGGATCCATGTACGCACCCGGCCCTGTCACCACTGCAACATTTCCTTCCCGCATCCAAACCGCCAGCTAACGCACCCTCAGCAACGACAAAGTCAGGTCCATGAGGACACACGAGGTCGATTGCACACTATATACGTAAGTTATCCTAAGAGGTGCTACATTCCCATGTCTGGTTTTGGCGCTAATGTTGGGCGACAGTGATCGCCACTGCAAAAAACCGGTCTGGTGGATTTTTGAAAATAGATTTCGAACTCACGCGAGTTTCCGGGTGGTCCACAATGGCAAATACCAGAAGCTGCCCTACAAGGACCTGCCTGGCTCGGCGAACTGTTACGCTAGGAAAAAGAGTACTTAAGGCGGGGGGGACTAGGTGGCATGTCTGGGTCGGAGGAAAGTGGCTAAAGGTATAGAAATTCCTTTTTTAGGGGGACGGGGGGCGGGGGCCGGAGAGGGGATAGTTACTCGTCGTGACGCCCTACAACTCTCCCGCAGCAGAGGTGGACGGATTCTTTTAAGACAGAATGCAATTAGTACGAGGCGAAGAATAAAACCCAAGATTCCATCTCATTCATCTGCAGGTTCTTTGACAGCGCCCATGTCCTGTTTCGAATGGTGGCAGACTGGCACCACTTCAACTCGCTATTCTCAATTGCAGCTTATGATACAAGACAGAGTGGGGAAACCAGATACCGAGCTGACTGTCATAGTCAGCAGGCTTCCATTCGATTACTATGTAGCACAGTTAAAGCCATCTTGAACGCCTAGTGCAACCCGAGTTCATACACTGTTCAACCCAGCCGCGTCTCTGACGCTATTGTGCACCCCGCGGAAAAGAGAACACCAGCGCATATAAATGCGATAGACCCCCCGAAAGTAGAAACAAGCAGCCCTCTACAAATAGGATCGATCTACTTACTACCCGACCAAGTCTCCCGCTCATCATCGCCTACAGCTCACCATGAAACCCTCTTTCCCACTCTTTCTCCTCTCCCTCCTCCTCAGCCTCACTACGGCGATGCCCCTCGCACCACCGCCTATACCGATGTGCATAGCAATTGCAGGAGACCTGTGTGATAGTCCCGATAGTGGCGGGCCTCTGCAGTGTTGTGGCGGGTACCAGTGCCAACTCGTACGTATTTCGCCCCCTACGAAGCAGTGCGGCGGTGCAAAAGGACTGATTTTGTGGGGGTCTTAGAGGCGAGATAGGTGGGCCTGTGCGGGTTTATTATAGGGTAGTGGCGTGTCTCTTTGATAGGGGAGTGGATGGCATCGCGATATTGAGTCATCTATAATGTCAGAGTTTGAGAAGGGGGAGATGGCAGATGAAATATTTCTGGAAGTATTGGAATCAAGTATTGAAGGTGACAATAAACCTAGCATTTCTTACTTTCTTTGGTGATGTCGTAGAAGGGGAAGCCGAGGTTTCCGACGGTACCGTCACACGGCCGCTTACGGGGTGCATTGTGGTATAAGTTGAGTTCTTGTGGATGGCCATTGTGCGGGATTGCAGGGTTGCGGGGTTGGGATCTCGATCCTTACAGTTACATCCATTCCTATCTGTAGAACCACTATCCCTTCCTGGTACAGTTGAGGCGCACAGGGCTGAAAGTTAGTCTTTAGGTTTTGAATATTGTAGGGTTGATTCGTTGGAGTATGGGGGGTGTGGTACAGGTAACTGTATTGAACCCAACATTGTAGTACGAGGCAAGCCAAGTTTACTGAATGGTACAGGATTCTGCGTACCAAGGTGTTTTAAAACGGAAGCATATAATTTGACGAATTCCCTGAAGATAAAATTAGGAACATCTCCCAGACAAACTGCTAAACATTTCTAGCTAACTCAACCAATCCCGCCCTTTTTGACAGCATGAAGGTCTCCCTCGCCATCTCAGTCTTTCTGATTGTGCTAGCAACAACGAGCCCCCTCACAAACCCAACGGCGCTAAAAGAAGATTGCAATGAAAATGGCTTTCGCTGTGGCGGTGAATACGGCGACTGCTGCCCTGAGCTTACTTGCTTAGCTGTATGCTTTCTGCTCCGTGAACTAGTGGAGCGTCTAATGATCAGTGGCATGCTAATTAATGTTCTTATCCGACGTTAGGCGTTTCATACGACACTCTGTACAAATATTGTGGAATGAAGAGGCAAATAGGGAATCTACCGTTTGGCAAACAAAGTACGATTGTTTTACTGGATAAGATTCCGTTGAGGGGGAGCGGTTATATAGAGTTCTCTCTATAGTTTCAGCTCGACGATAGAAGGGGGAGATTGACAAAGTATTTAGGATAAGATACCTTTAATAGGCGAAGAATAAAACTTGAGGCATCTACTTCCTTCGACTCTAGTAATAGGCACACAAAAATTCTATCATCGCCCTAGCTCTCATCCGGCGCTTGACACCCATCCCATAGACTTGCATCGCGCGCCTCTCGACCTTCCCATCCGCATGGCGTCTGTGTACCTAATTTGACCCAGCGAGCCGGTGGGCTAGTCCAATCCTCTCTTACAAAAGCATATAAACCCAGCCCTTTATCCTCTAAACACCAGCTATCCTCTACAACGCACAAACCAGCAGCACTTACAGCACTAATAACCATCACGCTAGCACCATGAAATCCTCTCTCACCATTACATCCCTCCTCTTTGGGCTCTCGGCCGCTAGTCCACTCATGATCCCCTCGGCAAACTACTGCGCGAGGCGTGAAGAGTTTTGCTTCCCAACTGTGCATTGCTGTCAGGGTTGCGATGTTATGTGAGCCCTTCCCTAGTAGTCAGCCACGACCAATGAAAGGCGACGTGTCGCTAATATGGCTGTGAATTTGTAGAATTATATGTGTGTTGAACATGTCGAAATTAAGTAATAGAGAAATTTGAGGGTGGAAGGTGCGGTTCAGCCGTTGTATGGAGTTCTCTTATGTGAGAGTTTAAGCTCGGCCGGCTGAGTTGGGACAAGGGCAGGGTGTCGTCAAATGGTTAGCAAGAACTTAGACCAATTAATCACTTTACGAGAACCAAAGACAAATGAGCCACTTTACCAGCACCACCCCTATTTTAACTCTAATTCGACTGCAACCTATCCCTATTACTGTCCTAGCCCTATCCGGCACCGTCCTACCCCGTGTGTCTAAGCTGCGCGATAAGCCTTGCCCCATCACCAAACGCATATAAATCCCCGCCCCTTTCCCCCGAGGAGTAAGCATCCCTTTACGTCACAAACGACCCGTTCAAACCAGTAGCACTTGAAGCACATTAATAACCAGTCGTCTAGCACAATGAAGCCGTCTTTCGCTATTACATCCCTCCTCTTCGGGCTCTCGGCTGCTAGTCCGCTCATAATTCTTGCAGTGAATTCCTGCCAAGAGCGGGGGAACTTTTGTTCAGAAGATTTATATTGTTGTGAACCGTTTACATGCGAAGTAAGACCCTCCCTGTCAGCTACCTACGACTAATAAATGGCAATGCGTTGCTAATATGAGGGTGGGTTTTGTAGGGTTATTCGTGTATATGAAGGGATAGAGATATTAGGGCGTATGAGGCCGTTCGGTCGTTGTATGGAGTTCTCTTGCGAGAATTTAAGCTCGGCCGGCTGAACCGAGGGGATGGGAACAGGCGGGAATCAATGGAACATTTCTAGTGATAAGTAGATATAATTTAGGGTGACGTGTAGTAGATGAAAAATATACGCGGGGGCGTCTTGAGCAAACGAGTATCCCAACCTTTCACATATCTCGGATAACTTCTTACCATATCCAACGGTAGCGGTCCGGATCGGTAAGTTGTATCTTTAAAACGTTGTATCACCACTCGCCCTTCCCAGTGGTGCTCTGATGCACAGATCTAGGGAATATAGATATCGACCTAACTTTCATTTGTTGTGACTAATTACGTATAACAGGTAACAGTGTCTGTATTCTATATAACCCACATTAAGCCAAGTTTACTCAATGTCTTTGGCTGTTTCGGGCACTCTATGCAAGTGAGCGGAAGAGCGCCAGAGTATTAAATGGCGAAGAACCCCCTTGAGACATCTCGTCAGCAAACGGATTGTCTCACTTCTGTCTAATAATTACTATCCCAAGTAATCCAACTAAACTTCCCATCCTATCAACATGAAGGTTTCAGTCGCCCTTACCAGCCTACTAGCTGGGTTAGCAGCAGCAACTACTCTATTGGAGATAACTGTGGCCGATGATATAACCGTGAAGGAAGACGCTCAAGATTGCGTGCCACCAGGCCATCAATGCACCCCTAGGCGTGACTACTGCTGTAGGGGGTTCTGCAGGATTGTTTGTTTTACCCTCCAAAACTAATATAGCTTCTAACTGACATTCCTTTTTCTTGACTTTAGGCATATTTTGGGTACATTTGTATGTAAAGGATGTAGGGGCCTAATAGCGTCCCTTGAGTCGTTGTATGGAGTTCTCTTGTTGAAAGAGTTTAAGCTCGGCCGATGAAAGGGGGCTACGGGGGGGGGCTGGCGAAGGCATTGGGATAAGATGAGTCAGCTGGTGAACAATAAAACCGACTCTATTACTTAGTTTTAGTGCCAGGGAGTGCTTTGCTATGGTTGTTTGAGAGGTTGCAATCTCGAACCTAAGAGAATTGTGTGTGGTTACATCTATTCCTAGCCGGAATGTAAAACCACAAACTGTTTTGCTAGTGGCGCTCCTAAAGCATATGGGGAGGAAGGCAAGCGTTGGGGCTTTTTGAGCTGTGGATTTTATTCGTTGGAGGGAGGGGGTCGCCGGATAAAGTTATGTAGCACACACAGGTAACGCTCCTAGACTCCACACTACTTACTTAGTGCATTTGAATTTCTTACACACGCTGTGCAACAGCGTGTGCTTTGTATTAGGCTGGTAACAGCATGTAGTTGTTGGTAACAAGAGCATATATAGCGTCTAAATCACTTAAATGAAGCGGACTTTATAGAACAGGATCACTAACATCTCTCATATTTTATCTCGTTATCCACTAATAGTCCATCTAAAACCCCCTATTCCATTTTCAACATGAAGGTTTCAATCGCTCTCACAGCCCTGTTGGTTGGGCTAGCAACAGCAGTCCCCCTCGTGGAAATAATCGTGATAGAAGGGAATGAAGATACGCAAGATTGTGTGCCATCAGGCGGCCGTTGCACGTTTGGATATGGCGGCACCTGTTGCGCAGGACTTCAATGCGCACCTGTATGTTTTCTCACTGTGAAGCCAATATGGCTTCTAATGGTTAATTGACATAAGCTAGTTGACATTCCTTCTTCTTGACTTCAGATGGGACCTCCTTTCCAGTTTGCTTGTCGCTGAGGGGTACGGGGCTCTGATGGCGGGTTATTAGTCATTGTATGGAGTTCTCTTACATGAGTTTAAGCTCGGCCGACTAAATTAGGAGGGATAGGGGCTTAGTTTCTGATATTATGCTTCTTAGTTAATAAAAATATAATACAGCACTCAGCAGCCCAAACCCATTTGTGAACAAGCCATCTACCACCCGCCGACTCTACCTGCAATGGGCCCTTGTCTAAGTCTCATAAGTGGCGAGGTCATGTGGTTGTTGTGATATAGATTCTGAGGACTGCTTTGAGCAGTAGTTACACCCATAGCATCGCCCGCTGATACCAGTGAACCCCCAATACGCCTGATCGGGGAAGACTGGCGTTTCAATGTTTCAAGGTTTCGTAGGCTATGAGTTTATTAGCTAGAAAGAGGCGGAGTTACATAGTACAGATATCAGACTTTAGAGTCAAAACAGCTGCTTTTGGCACTTGGGCTCTCTGTACTAGGTGAGAAAAATAGGTGTGCTTGGCGCTATAGTATATAAATTCCCCATATTCCCCGAACGCAAACCAACAGCATTTTTTTATCTCGTACTTTACTACTATTTACAATCTACCACCAATTCATTTAGCCCAACCTTATCCCCTTCGCCAACATGAAGCTATCAATCGCCTTCCCGGTCCTCTTTTCTATTCTAGCAACAGCAATCCCCATCGTGGACATAATCGTGATAAAGAGATGGCAGACATAACGATGAAAGAGACGGCAGACATCATGATGAAACAGACGGCAGATACGCAAGCTTGTAGTCGACGAGGTAACACGTGCAGGTCTTTTTTCCCCGCCGACTGCTGTCCAGGGTTTACTTGTATACCTATATGTTTCCTCCCTGTATAGCCAATATGGCTTCTAGTGGTCAATTGACATTAGCTAATTGACATTTCTTCTTGACTCCAGGTAGTGGGTATTTGTTACTGAGGGGTATGGGGCGCTGATGGAGGGTTCTTGAGTCGTTGTATGGAGTTCTCTTACATGAGTTTAGGCTCGGCCGACGAAAGGGGGGAATCCAGTTTCTCATTACTATGACATTTGCTTTACTTATGTGAAGGTTAATGTCTATTGAATAAATACTCGTTAAATTCATTGGTATCATTTCCAAGCCTAATATATCCATTACGATCCCCCTCCCCACTCCATCTATTCTACCGTTCCCAACACCAAACTCCCATTGGTTACCTTCGGTTTCTTCCATGCCCTCTTCACACACCCAAAATACGTCGAGCTGGCCGGCAACAACATTGCGCCCACCTGCGCGATAAACAGCCACACTGATACCCAATCCGTGTCCGACTCTATCTTATTCCTCGCCACAATCAGCTCCGTCCACAGGATAAGCGGCCATCCCACGATTAATGCCGCCGCCGCTCCAACGGGGATCAACGGGTATTTTCCCATGTACCACGGTATCTTATCCATCTCCTCCTTGGTGTACTTCGACATCTTGATCGGCAGATATATGGCCAGCCCGAGACAGTTCAATGCAAACAGCGAGTCCGAGATCTGCCACACGAGGATGAACTTATGCCACCCTGGGCTCAGCGTGCGCCACCCAAAGAAGAAGAATTGGTACACGCCATACCCCTCCGCCTGGTTCGTCGCCCAGCTCATCCACGCCGCGACCGTGTTCAATATAATCACTCCCCCAGTACCAAGACCCAGAAGAATGCCCGTAATCAAGTTCCCCGAGGTCACGCCGCCGAGGTAGGTGAAGACGAAGAGGAGATTAAAGTGCACGGGCAGCAGGGACAGGGCGTGTAGCTCGTGGGCGCGGATGGCGCGCAGCCAGATGACCTGGGTGTACCAGTTGTAGGCGAGAAACCCGAAGTTGCTGGGACAGTTGTTGCCGAGGCCGGAGAAGAATTGGGCGGGGGCGAGCATGAAGCTGGTGTAGAGGAGCCAGCGGTTGATGAGGCTGAAGCCGTCGACGATGACGACGGTTGACATTGTTGCGGGTTATGAAAGGCGGGGTGATTGGAGCGGAAATAATGCACAAAATTGACCGACAGCGACTTGGGCTCAATGGCTACAGCCTTGTTATACTTGTCGTACAAATATGGCGAAAAGCGATCGAATAATAATGTGCCGAGGGCGCGGCTCCGTAGAACCAGTAGGCTATCACTTAAAAGCGACGACAGCGAGGTCGTGAGCACTTCAAATGCTATTCTTCACGCTGTATATGTACATTTTGACATCATGAGGTCGAATAAATACGAAATCCCGCAACTTTTCGTCCAGGGCGGAGTCAACGCTATATACTCGAGCTGTTGAGGCGGTGCACGCAAGGCTGGCAGATTTAAGCGATAACGAATCCTAGAGTCATGCAGCTACGGGCAGAAAAACGATAGTGCGTGTGCATCACGGCCCCGTTTTTTGTGGCTGAAGAAGGCACCAGCCTCGAATGGCGTCGGTGATTATAGGTCCGGTAATTGACGGATGGGATATTGTAGAATAATTCGCGATGGCTACATGGGAGTAAATATCGATGTTGTCGCAAGGCTGAGAGGGACTTACTGCGGACGTCGAATTTGGCCCTTGGCAAACAAGGTTCGGGCCAGGGCTGTCAGACACTAGCCTCGACTAAACTGCCCTATCGCACGTCTGTAATTCTCACCACCTACAGGGGTCCAGCAGTGAGAGATGGATGCTGGGTGACGGCGACGTGGGGACGGTGATATGTCGTTATTTTGTAGGCGTACATATTCTAGGGATAGCGCAATTGGCGCCGGATTGAGAGAGAGGAGGATGGGAATGTGAGGGAAGTAAGGGGTTGAGTACTGTAGCAATTTTGACAGTTAGAGTACCTTCCGCAAACTGCCCGAATCAACCGCAGTTCGCGTCTCCCGCACTACCCCACAAAACCCTAATTCAAGTCCCGGCCGCTACTCTCTCTGGCACGTCCCTGGGGTTTGGGGGGAAGCGATTCTGGGTTGTATTGTTAGGGGACATGGGCTTGTGTGTTCGCAGCTCGTACCTGGTTAATGTACTGAGTATGCCCGGATACGGTAATCGGGGTAAATCTGGGATAACACGTGGCCGTTTCAGCTTGAGTAACCACATTGTAAGACGGAGTTTAAATATGCATTTTGATTGAGAAACCAGACGTATACCTCAATGGCACACTTTTCTTATTTCCAGGCCGTAAACTCGACCAATCTACCTTCCCCGTACATTCTCGCCCATCACTCCCCACATCCCCCCTAGACACAGATCCCCCCACAATCCGCGCCCCCATTCTCCGGATCACAACTATCCCCGGGGGCATCATAACAAAACAGCCCATCGGGACACAATTTCCCCGTAAACCCGCCACACTGGATCTCCGTCTTCGGCAAGCAAATCCCCGGCTTATCGCACGCCTGCCCACAACTGTCCGGCGTCCTCGGGTCATCAACACACTCCTCGCCGTCGCCGCAAGTAGGCGGGTCGGGGCGGAACCCGCCGCACGATGGGTAGGTGTTGGTGAATTGGCAGGTCCCGAGGCAGGTGTTGAGGTCGGTGCAGAGGTCGTCGTTGGGGACGCAGGTCATGTCCTCAGAGCAGGGGGCGATTTTGAGACCGCAGGCGCGACCGAGGTCGGAGGCCTGGGCGAGGCCGAGGGTGAGGGCGGAGAGGGCGAGGAGGCGAGGGAGAAACATTTTGAGGGTTGGGTTTGGTGGTGCGATGGTGTGATGGTTTTTGAAGGTTTAGGGTTTGGAATTTAGGGGGGTGTCTTGGGAATGTGAGACAAGTGAGACAATTGGATTTCTTTGTCGAAGCGAAATTCTTTCGAGGTTCCAAGGCGCCCCTTTTATAGTATTCCACGGTCTGAGAATACGAGTCGGGGCAACTAATTCCCTCCACCATGACTGTATTCATGCCGGCTATGCAAATCTTACATACAACATACACCATGGATAATCTCGTGTTCTCTTTCGCCAAGCAGCTCTCCCGTCCCCGCATGGCGACCCAAAATTGCTACATCTTAGGTTCGAGCGGTCCGTCCAATGGATGTGGTTGAAAAGGGTATGTTTAAACATGAGATCAGCAGAGCTGACTCTAATTTACGCTCTGCAGAGGTAATCTCGAGAGTATAGTACCCCGCAATAAGCAGGGACCCGATCACTGGGGTTGCACTGGGCTGATGGCTGAGTTTATTTCTTGGCGGGGTACGTGGAGGGGGGGAAGGAGGTGAGTAAGCTCCCTTGCTTTGGGGGGGAGGTGCGCTTTTGCTTGGATGTGGATTGATCCGCCCGCGACCGATGCGCGGGTCATGCGAGGGGATTCGGGGGAAAGAGAGAGAAATTTCCCGTGCTACGTACGATATATATGAACGGTTCGGGGTGGTAATTGGCGAGTCTGTGCTTTTGGTGGACGCCGCTGATGTCTTTACGAGGTGGATGAGCGAGATCTTTCCCGTTTTCGATCGGGCGGTGACGGCGGGCGGGCGCCGTGTCTCGCCACATCTGGATGTATGGTGTAACTGTAATCAGCTTTCTGACTGTAATATGGGGAGAGCTGAAAAGATGACTTGGGGTGACTGGAGACGACTGGAGATGACATGAGGTGGACCATGGGTTCTCAGTTGGCATAGAGGTTGGATGTTGTTTGTCCTTGGCCAATCGTGGGGTCAATGCGACAACGACCTTACTATCCGCCGTCCGGCGATTTTAAAACTGCATACGGCTCAGTCCATCTTAGATGTGGGCGTATGCTTGTGTAAGACGATGAGAAAAATCGTCCATTTGTATGGAGCGAGATCGGAGGCCGGTCTTATGAGAAACGCGAGGGCCTCGCGCCGGTACGGGGTCCATGGTCCAGTCTCTTTTCGATTTCGCCCTTTCGCCCGCAGGTTCGACTCTACTCACCCGTGTTCTTCCTGGGTAAATTCCAAGAAATTTCAGATCTTGGTGATTCAGGGCGACTGGTTGCAGTATTTGGGACGCGGATCTGGGATGCGGAGGGGCGGTTGTTATAATTGCGAATTTCGCAGGAATTTTTCTATTTCTTCTCATTATATTCTCTCTTTTCCCGCTGCCTGCCCCTCTCGTCATCTATCTATCTCTTTTCCATTGACTCTCATAATTCGTTTCACCACAATAGCGCAGCCCATCGCCAACCCATCAACGCTGTCGTGGCCATACTATCCTCCCTTCACCATATATGATTCTAGCAATATCTTGGTCTAGGCCCATCAGCTCACCACCGCCCCGACCGCACATTTCCCCATCAAACTCTCACACCGACGACATGTCGTCGAATTATGCTCTTACACCTCCCAGGCCCCTCTCTATTGGCATCCGCTGTGTGCCAGCCGCGCGCTAGTGCCGATCACGCAAGAAGGGATGGTGATATCCACTTATTGCTCGAATAGGAAGGTGGGTGAAGTGACTGTTTGCTGGGCTTGGGATGCGAGTAAGGGTTGTGGGAGTGTGAGAGGGGGTGGGGGTAGTGGGAGGGGAATAGTGGGAGGGGAGTGAGGATGGGGGAGTTGGGAATTGGGAGGTGGTGGGATGGGGTGGTTGTTGGTTATGGCTTCCTGTTGACTCGCGCCCGCACGAGGAGACGGCAGACAGGCAGTGCGAGAGCTGTCGTGTTGAAGATGTGGAGGAAGGAGTTGGACGTCGGAAGTATCAATATACCGGTTACTCGCATGGACTGCGCAGGTGGTGCATGTTAGAAGGCCACGGCCACTTCGGCACCAGATGTTGGATATCGGCGTGTTGGTGTTTGGAGAGGTGGCCTATGAGCGATCTTGAGGGTATGTAGTCGCCTGTTTCGCTTTGAATGCATTTTGCAAGGCGCGTATACGGCCGCATTGCATGAAACGTGATGCGACAACAGCGGATATGAGTACGACTAGATTGACTCATACTGTAGGACGAAGAAGATGAGTCGGCAGTAAGGCAGAGTATATGTAGAGTATATATAGTTCTAGTACACGGCAATACTCAAGTATACGCGCGCCAAGCCTCTCGTTCTGTTAACCGCCAGACACAACCAAACCCCTTGCGTAAATGGTGTAGATCGCCGAAAGTCGTAGGGTTTGGCTGTTTCCGTGCATGTTTCCGGAATGTATATTTAGATTTTTTACTATTCCGTCAATTCCGTCAATAGAGGAAGTTCGAGTACTGCTGACGAAACCTTATCGCTGCGAGTACCGAGTACTACTTTGGTGGGATATTCGTACCTTGGTACTTGTTCGGCGCAACTGTGGTACTCTAGTATAGTTGACGGGCGGGAGTTGGCAGGCGGCAATTGGCAGGCGGCAGAGGGTAAAGGCGGCCTCTACTTTAGTACTGGAGATAGCAGCAGCAGTAGTAGTAAATATACACCGAGTTCCTCACCGATACTATCTCCACGACAGTTATTCGCAACTGTTGAATCGTGAATACCCTCACAAGCACCAGTCCGATCACGTGAATCATACAGTACACCACCAACATACGCAACTCTGGTGGCTGGTACTTAAGTTGCGGTGTGTACTCCATACATCCTGCAGTACTTCGCCCACTAACTGGTGACTTTGTACGCCCCCCGTTGGTCCATCGCAAGGGCTGGCCCAGTTGTTCGCCGCCCAGCCTTCTCCTCCACCCCCGCAACCGCCGCTTGATTCGCTCCCGTCGACCCTGACAGGGCACTAGGGCACCACGCCAGTGACGAACACTAGCAACTGGATGCCCGATCTGAAGCTAAGCCAAGTCACACACCTACAACGACGACGAACTTCAACTCAACCTCATTCTTCCTTCATCAACACACAGCAGCACCACTACAACTGCTATAACAAACATACAATCACGACGAACCAGCTACAGCTTCACCGACTGCTCCTCCACCAGGTCACGAGCTTCATCAAGGCCCAAAACCAACCCATGCGCACCACAACTGCCGCAACCCGCTCCGCCTAAGCGCCTACCCGTCCCTTCACACCAGCCCTCCCCACCAATGCCATACCCCCCACCGACATAATGCCATCATCCGTCGCCGCCGACGCCGCAACCTCGCCTAGCGAGCGCCCCTCTGAGCGCCGCGCCCGCGAAAAACGCGAACGCGACCCCAACAAGCCCAAAAAACCTCGCTCCTCCAAACCCAGACCTATCGATCCGGAGACGGGACTGCCGGTGCGTCGACGCAAGCGCGAGAAGGAGAAGGAGAAGGAAGGAGATATGAATGCCGGGTCCGAGCCCAGCGCGTCGATGGCGGACCTGGTGCCTGAGCTGTCGAGGACGGCGTCGGCGCCGGGGGCAAGCAGGGAGAGCTTGCCGTATCCAAGTTTGAGCAAGGCGCATAGCAAGGATGCAGTGTATAGTCGGGTGGACCTGAATAAACCGGATGTGTATACGCCTGAGCCGACGGATATTGACGCGCACAAGGCGAGGGGATCGCAGGAGAGCTTGAAGGGGAAGGGCGCGAGAGGGTCGCAAGAGAGTCTGAAGAGGGAAGGACCTCTGACTCCGCCTGATACGGAGTTGTCAGCGCAGAGGAAGAGCAGCACGTCAACTCCGGCAAGGGCAGCGAAGATCAGAGAGGAAGAGGCGAGAGGATCGAGGTCGAGCTCGCGGGGGTCCGAGAGGTCGTGGTTCGGACGCCCAAAGGTTGTGAAAGATGACCGGTCGTCGAGGGTATCTATGAAATCAAAGGAGTCGAGGGGTACGGCGAGGAAGTCGTCAAAGCCCAGGGTTGATGTCGTAGAGGTTGTGGAGGATGAATATCTCAGCGATGAGGAACAGTCGAGGTCAGGATTCGATTCGAACGCCACATCTATTGCTCCAAAGCGCACACAACCCCAGCAAGTCGCGGCGGGATCCGGTGGACGGCCACCAGGTCTAGATACCGACTCAGGACAGAGCAACCGCGAATCCGCGTCTCCACGCACGCCCACAGCAACCCCCAAATTCGACGCACACGATCCCAAGAACTTCGCACGCGACTTCAGACCCACACCCTCACCATTTGTGAATTTCGACGTGCCAGGCGGCCAACAACAATCCAACTTCGACTCCCCC
>LMYD01000631.1:0-19561 GCA_001630595.1 Pseudogymnoascus sp. BL308
CCTTTGGGGGAGGATACGGTGGTGAGGGCGATGGGGATGTCGGGGACAGGGAATGGTGATTCGTTTTTGAGGGTCAATGCTGTGAGGACTGTGGCTGCTGTTGCGAAGTATAAGGGGGATGGGTCAACGTCGTTGAGTGAGGCGCTGAGGGAGGTCACTGGGCCTGGTGGGGAGTTGCAGAGGAGTGCTGGGAAGAGGTGGAAGAAGACGGGGGAGGGTGAAGGGGGGATGATTGGGATTGAGTGTGCTGTTGTTAAGGGGCCTGATGGGGAGGTTAGGGGCGCCCAGGCGTATGTTCTGGCGGAGTATAACTGTGGTGGGATGTTTAGGGCGACGGTGGGTGAGAACGGCAAGGCTGTTGCGAGAGTTTGGAAGGATGGTCAGTATGAGGGCCTGGAAGGGTATGAGAACGAAGGGAAAGAGTATGACCCAAGAGATTTGAAGAGGGAGAAGGCTTGACAGAGAACAACATGTCACGAGAGAACCAATTGAGACAATATTGTACATAAATGCCATGGCTATTATGAGTTTCGAATCTGATTTCATTATCTTTTTGACACAAGTATCCTTCTACACATATATAATACACCGTTTCCCACCACCTATGCAAACAAACACGTATAAAAAAAGTTCCCAGTCCAGTGTCTCGCAGGTATGCATGATCCCCGCCACTGTTGGCGAGGACATAGAAGAGTTGAGAGGCGGTACGCGTTCGAAGCGTATCGGAAGCAAGCTTAAGCCAGGGCTGGCATAGCCTTGCTGTCGGAAGGAGGAGGAGGTGGTGGTGGCAACTGTAGAAAGGGTATTAGCAAAAAGTCGAGATGGAAATAGGACCGGTCAAATACGAACATCTAATCTCGTGTTCTCCGCCATCATCCTCTGGAATCCGATTCCGACACCCTCGATAACCGCGAGCAGGCAGGCACATCCTATCGCAGAGTTCCTCGCCGCCTTCATGCCGCCTCTGACAGCCAACGCTCCTCCGGTGAAAAATCCAGCAATAACTGCGACGTGTCAGCACAACCCATTGTCTCAGTCGACACTGTGCCAGTAGCACAGCACTCAGTAGTATAGAGACATACTAGCATTATACGGGTCCTCCTTCTTGCGGATACCCTTCACAGCACAGTCGAAAGTCGAGAACAAGCCTCCCCAGACACCGAAGTTTCCACCCAGCACAGGCGCTCGCGCCTTGATAGCCGTGAGCGCACCGATCCTACGCTCGCCATACGGCGAGTTCCTGAAGCCCTTGACACCGTGCCACACAGCGCCTCCGATGGCCTTTGTCGAATTGTCAGCAAAATTTCCTTCCATCAAGGGGGTTCGCCAGGGCTGCATACTCCCATGGAAAAGGCACCACCGAAATCATTGAGTGCCACCCACGGGCATGGGTCTCGGGTGTGATCCATCTTCTATAATGGCTGTCTGTGTCCCGCTTTCTCAAAAACCCCCCAAACTCGCTCGAAGCCCGTTCAGTTGAAGGAACGGAAGTTGCGTTTCGCTGGCCGGCTCGGTCGGCGTCGGAGAGGCGGTTCTTCCTTTCGGATTCGCGAAGGAGAGGCGGTGGGTATTAGGTGGTATAGCGGCCCTGTGATGAGAGATGGGGCCCGGGGGTTGTCGTCGTGCGGCGGATCGTGAGAAATTGTTAGATTGGCCCTTTTCTCGATGGAAGGCAAGATGATGCGCTTAGAATTTACTAGCGCGGTCGGAATGGGTGCCGGTAGGTTCCGCGGCTGTAAAAGGCAACCAACATTTTGGACATGGGGGCGAGGAACACTCGTTCTCCACGGTACTAGAGTTGGAATAAGCAAAAAAGTGGCTTCAAAATACGATCGTATTATATCGCTGCTTTTGAGGTATTTTTCAGAGGAAGAGGTTTGAATTATATATATTTTCTCAATTTTAGGAGCCATATTGAGGGTGCCAGGGTACTCCAGGGTAGACGCAATATGGCGAAAGGCCGCAAATGAGTCACGTGCTCGGGGGTAGGAGATGATCAAATTTGATAACTGACTCCCTGTTGATTTCGAGACATAGGAGACCGTGCTGCTGGTTACTCATACTCTCCAGCGATCACGAAACTGAGACTTTCAAGATCGATCTCTCACGGACTCACCGCCCCCAGTCCTACCATCTCACCTATCTATCCACTACTCCCAACAGTTTAAAAAGCCACCAACGACGAGAAACTGTCAAGACTAGTAGCTGTTCCATTGGGCACTATACGCAGCTGATCGTGCGCCTTTCGAGGCCTTGCATATGCGCCTTACCATTAAGAACCGCCTCGTGTGGTTTGACAGGGCCCGGTGCCCAGCATAAAAACAAAAATTATCAGTTTCTTCCACGATGGCCACGTCTTTTCGACGTGGCACTTGACCTTGGAGTGTCATCCCCCACAGTATCCAAACTTAAACAGGCCGTTCCACGATCAAGTGCAGTTAGCCAAAATATATGTAGCAATGTTCCTGACGATCCTCAAACAAATATTTCGTAAAAGCAGGCTTTGTCCAGTCTTGCCCAGTTGTGATAGGTAATATACGTGGGGAGAGTCATGCCGGCGCGACTGCGCCGTGTGAAACCAAATAACATGGAGCAAACGGATCGGGGAATCGCTCCTGCCAAATGAACAGGACCAAGTCTGTCATTCCTTCTTTCCTCTAGAGACTCTGTATATAAATTGAGACATTTCGCCATTGGCCCTGGTTCTTGCGCCATCAGGGTCCAGTGTCCAGCGTCCGCTGATGCCAGATAATGGGAGAAAAAGCTCTAAATTATGTCAACCCAAGCCACTACCTTCCAAGAATATCGTCGTTTTGAGCGGTGGAACGCCTGCGCAAGAACTAGCAGCTCCAGAGATTCTGTAATCGCTAGTCTGATGCCTCTGCGGTATCGTAGTGTAGAGGGCCTGGTGGATCATGGGCCTTCTCTCGACTCACTTCGCCGCTACCAGTGGAGCAGCTCCAACACTAGCAGTGAGCAAGACAGTGGTAAGCAAAGCTCCCTATATATTTCTTTGCGCCAGATTTTGTGGACAATATATAGCTCCAAATTCGTGATCCAGTCAATCTTGACGGATTCAAGCCTTCACATTTGTGCCAGAGTTGGCACGTGTGTTGAGTCGGTGAGCGTCGATTGATGTTTGTTGGTGGAAAGAGGCCAAAAACCAATCGAGGTTCGCTACCTTGCAAACTTACCATCACCGAGAACCGACGTGGGTGTGGAGCCTCAACTCTACACAAATGGAACATCAAGGAGCGAGCTCCAAGAGAGGAGAACGCTCTCAAGGGCGCAATGTGTCTAACATAGTTGCAGAAGAAGCTCTCAATACCCCATCCAGCGAAGATGGCGACCGAGAAATCACCGCAGACCGGTCAACTCCAGCGCCGAGCGCAGACGCAGACGAGTCATCGCCGGAGCTATTCCACCGAGTGCAGCACGACAGCTCGATTTTGGCACTGACAGTCTCCGACAAATTCATATACGCCGGTACACAAGATGGCGACATTCTTGCGTGGTCGTTGGCTTCGTACGAGCTGGTCGCCCGGATAAAAGCACACAAACGAGCCGTCCTCTGCCTCACTCTGTCGCAAGATGGCCAGTTCCTCTTCTCCGGCGCCGGAGACGCCATTGTTAACGCATGGTGCCCCTACAGCCTGAAGCGCAAATACCACATCTACAGCACGTACGATGTTGGCGACATCTTCAGCGTGGCGTACTCGACCCAATTCCAAACCATATATCTCGGAGCGCAGAACACAAGCATACAATGGTGCAGCCTGAAAGATTCGGACTCTAGGCAGACGCCGAACGTGGAGGGACACCCAGATAAGCGGAACCACAGGTTCTTTGACTCCAAGCAGGCTGGGGCGAAAGGGCCAACCCGCTCTCAATCGCCTGGACGCTCTGCTCAGTTGGCAACTGGTGGTGATATTCTCGAGATTGATCAGGCGCACATGAAGCACTACGCACACTTCGGGTATGTGTACTGCATGCTCATGGTGCGTGGTGCTAGCAGGCTGGTCGAGCCAGATGAGGAAATGCTCATATCTGGTGGGGGTGATGGGTCGATCAAGCTTTGGAAGCTCAGCGAGGATCCCGATGATGTAATTCAGGAAATTGCTTGCCTCGGTGAAGATGATGCAGAGTCTGTATTGTCTCTCACCTTGGATGGATCGTTCCTGTACAGTGGAAAGCTTCGGGGTGTTATCGAGTTGTGGGATTTGGACACCAAGCAAAAGCTCCGGGTTATCAAGGCCCACAATGGGGATGTGATGGCTCTCCAGATGGGCTGGGGATTCCTATTCAGTGCTGGGGCTACCGGTTTTTCAAGGGTAAGCGTGGATTGTCTCGTCAATTGGCAACTGGTGCTGACAAAAACTCTAGAAATACAGTACCGTGCAGTATGGCCAGTACAATCGGAGCTCGGAGAACTTCTCCCAGAAGTACCAGTGCATGAACCGCTGGAAGGGCCACGAGGGCAAGATTATGGCATCCGCGACAACGAACTATAACGGTCAGCGCTTCTATATTACCGGTTCTAGTGACAACTCGGTGTCGATTTGGAACTTCAGCGAAAACCACCCCAGGGCTAACAGCGTCGGGGAATTTCAAGAGGACGTCCTCATCAAGTCATTGCAGGAATTCGTGTCTTACAAGACCATTTCATCGAGACCTGATCACGCCGAGGATTGCCGCCGCGGTGCCACTTTCTTACGAAAGCTTTTCAAGAAGTACGGCGCGGAAACAGAGATGTTGAACACTGATAACCACCACAATCCAGTCGTCTTTGCAAGGTTCAGCGGGAAACAGGCCACATCTGCGAAGCGTAAGAAGATTCTATTCTACGGGCATTACGATGTTGTAGGTGCCGATGACAAGAAGGGAAATTGGATTATCGATCCGTTCCAGATGAAGGGTATCAATGGATACCTTTATGGCAGAGGAGTGTCTGATAACAAGGGCCCTATAATGGCTGCATTGTACGCTGTTGTCGACTGCAAAAATGAAGGTTTACTTGACTCCGACGTTGTATTCCTTATCGAAGGCGAAGAAGAGTCCGGGTCGCGCGGATTCATGGAGGCCGTCAAGCGCAACAAGGAACTCATTGGAGACATTGACTACATCTTGCTTGCGAACAGCTACTGGCTGGATGATGAAGTTCCCTGCTTGACATATGGTCTCAGAGGTGTCCTCCACGCCACCATCAGCGTTGACAGCAACCACCCGGACGTCCACAGTGGTGTTGATGGAAGTTTCATGATGGATGAGCCGCTCTTCGATTTGACATCAATTCTTTCGGAGTTGAAGGGCCGCCACAACCACATCAAAATCCCAGGGTTCTACGATAATATCCTACCAGTGACGGAAGCTGAAGAAGCCCGCTACGATGATATTACCGATACCCTAATCCGCCGGAACCCTGAACTGGGACCTGCCTCTGCCCTCAAGGCATCCCTAATGGCAAGATGGCGCCAGCCCAACCTGACAGTGCACCGCTACAAAGTCTCCGGCCCGGAAGGATCTCTCGTATCTTGCCACGCCAGCGCCGCCATCTCCCTCCGCCTCGTCCCCAACCAAGAAATAGAAGACATCATCGAGTCCCTCAAAACCTACCTCAACTCCGCCTTCCAAGAGCTCGACACCCACAACCACCTCACCATCACCATCGACAACCAAGCCGAGCCCTGGCTCGGCAACCCCGACAACGCTATCTTCCAGACCCTCGAAATGGCCATCATGGAAGTCTGGGGCCCAATTGATCCCCCATCCCGCCCCTCCCCGCGGAAGGACGCCCCGAAGCCACAGAACGCCATAGCAGCCAGCCCAAGCCTCAAGNCCTGCGCAACCCGGTGACGGTGACGAGGCGCCAAAGGGAAGGAAGCCCCTCTATATCAGGGAGGGCGGCAGTATCCCCAGCATCCGCTTTTTGGAGAAGGAGTTTGAAGCCCCCGCGGCGCATCTACCCTGCGGACAGGCGAGCGATAGCGCGCATTTGGATAACGAGCGGTTGCGGCTGACGAATCTGTTTAAGAGCCGGGAGATCTTTAGGAAGGTGTTTGTCGAGCTTCCCAAGAAATAAGCGCAAGAAAGAGCTGGTGGAATGTTTGGTTTTGGATTTTCTTTGGACTTTTCGGGTCTTTGTCTTAGTGTGTAAGTGGGGGGTTCTGCTTCCCCAGGTGTGGCGCTTTTAGATAGGCTTGGTTGGATCTGGATATGCCGTTTGGAGTTTTCAGGCTGGCGGACTTGTTTTCAGCGGTTGGGCCGGTGGTGGCGTCTGTTTCTTACGTTTGCTGTAATATTAGATTGGCTGCTGCGTACTGCAGGTGGCTCAATGGGATAAGGAACAAGGAGGCTTGTCTTGGGCTTCTCTTCAAAAGAGGCGTTAAAATAGAGTACCATACGGACAAAATTGCAACGGATATTTATTGTACTACTCGCTTACTTATAACAACTCAGAACTCGTAATCATCATGGTCACCAAACCCAATCACCCCGCCACCACCCCCCTTCCCCCCCTCCCCCTCCCTCTTTCCAGGCGGTATGTAGCAATCTTTCCCCGCCAATCCCCATATCCCCACAAGCGAAGTCCCCAGGTATCAATCCGCCACCACCAATCCCCAAATCGTCAGATCTTCAAATCCTCACAACCAAAGCCCAGGATGTCAATCCACCCCCTCCTTTTCACCACCCCTCTCTTCATAGCATCAATTCCAATCCCTTTACATCACAGAGCACGGTATCGGAATGCAACAACACTCATATCCCCCGCAATCGATGCATTTTTTTTTGTCTGCCTGAGGCTTCACAAGGCCAGAAATGGTGCTCGAAGCCGCCGAGCCGGGGCCGTTGCGGTTGACAAAGGATGGGGCGGAGGATTGACACATTTTGAGGGTTTGGGTGGTGGTAGATGCTAGAGGGGGGGTTGTTAGCTACTCTCAGGAACGGCCTTGCAGGTACGGTCTAGCAAGGGGCAGGGGGCTCTGTGGGTTGGCAGGGCTTACCTTTGTGAGTGTGATTTGACTGAATCCGGCGATGGTGATCTGTCTTGCAGATTGATGTTCCGGAGATGATTTTCGAGGATTTACACAGGTAAAGACGTTGGGTATGGTTGCTGCGAGGTCGTAGGTTGGGGGTTGGGTTGGCAGGTTATACTTTGGTGTGGGGAACCGAGGGACCAGGGATTATGCGTGTATGACGTTGGTTCGCGAGGCGCAGTTGTGATTCGTAGGCGCGACGTGGGCGGTTCCCCGGCTGAGACGCGGAGGCCCCGCCATAGGGGGGGCGGCGCCAAGTGACCCTTATTGCTCCAGCAGCGCCCCCCGATTGCTTGATCAACCACATTCGTACCCACCTACGGTAACGTGGGCGTCGAATATAAACCCGCCGTTCAGCCTCACCGCAACAGAATATGCCTAAACGAAGCAATGTTTAAGGGAGAGAAGCATGATGCATTGTCACAACTGCAGTTTCTGCATCTGGAAACCCGGGCTTCTCACCTTTATTCTCAGCTGATTCAGGCCCTTACTGATCATCCGTCGGGCTTTCTAAACGGCCCTATATAGTCGTACGACGCAAACCTTTTCCCTTCTCTGTCTCAGTCGTAGACTTAGCTACTACGGCATTGGTTTTCGTGTTTAGGCTGCTGTGGTCTATCATGCGGACATTTAGCTCACCTCATCAAAGTAAGCGCAGCCACAACAGGCCCTGCGATCCCGATCTTCACCTCGTAGGGGGAATTTCCCCGATGGCCCTTGTATCCCTGGCCCAATGCGGCGTGAACTGAACTCGTCTGGAAACGGCCTTTCCAGATGTAGCAGTGTAAAGCTAAAATCGAAGTATGCAAACTAGTGGGATTTCTACGGGATGGGCCGCCCCCTGTATACCGAGAAAGCATCGAATCCCTAGCTCTGACTAAGTTCTTGGGAAACCTCTTTAGGAGCTCTGTCCGAAACATTAAAAATTAGATACAAGCCATTAGGAGGTACTCGGAAGAGCCCTGGAGCCTGGCGAGTGGAGGGGCAAGACAGTAACCAACTGAGCATCTCCTCCCCGACTTCAGAGAGACATATCTACAGTATTTTGCCCAGACCCCGGATCCTCACCACACGAGCACAGTATGGTGTAGGACTGAGAAGTGGGGCTGCGGTTCCACTTTCAGCTCATGTCTTGCTGAGCAGGTAAGTTGAAGGTAGATTCGTATCTAGCCATAGAAGGGTTGAACCGTGATTTATTTTACGGCTGTGTCTTACCCGAATCCAAAGCCTGTGCCATCCGATATTTCTGTATGCACGGCAATAGCTTTGGCTCTACTGATACATTCTCAAGCACCCACAGAATATTGTGATTGCTTTTACAGCTGTGTCTTATATTTACATATGTATGACAACAGCTTTGGCTCCGCTGATTCCATCTCAGCTTGCCACAGAATGCTGATCTCAACCTTTAACATGGCCGTGGTACGTTAGCAACGGCTATAGGGTGTGACCATCTCAATAGGTAAAAAGCATATATAGAGAGCGGAAGTCAGCTATTCAAATCCTCGACAGCAAGCAGACAGTCCTAAACGGAAAAGCTTCATCAACACTCTTGAAACCCCTATTCTTATATCAAGATGAAGTTGTCAAACCTTCTTGTTTCTCTTGCGGCGATTGCCCCTACCATCCTTGCGGCAAGCATCGACCGGAACGCTGGCAAATCCCTCCAGGTTCGCATGAACGATGTAGGGGAAAATTCTTGCTTGACAGCAGCATCTTACTGACTCTCACAGGTTCCCCACCCCGGATACGACGATAGCCGCATCAAACACTTTCATGATAAGGAATTGTTGTGGCGCATGAAAGAGTACTTTATATCTTTCGTGGACGGCAACTACGACGGAATGCGCGATTTGCAGGCCGATGATTTCCGCATCACTGATATCCGTAAGTGCCCATTCCCCTTCCCCCATCTTCATGAGCGCCATTCTAACATTATATTCCTCAACAGCTCTTGCTATTGTCAGGGCAGATAGAGATCAGTGGTACCATGCGAACGCGGGGTTTAGTTCTCTCATGAAAGATGTTAAAGTCCAGGCCATTTTTATCGATGGCAGTTCCGAACCCGGGAAGTTCGGCATCTTGGAGAATGTGGTGTCGTTTACGTTGGCGGTCGACCCTCCGGAGGAGGCCAAGCCGGGGCTTCCCCCTGGAATCAAGAAGGGCGACTCAGCGGCTATGATCATGACGTCTTTGATATGGTGGAATGCAGAAGGACTGGTCGAGCGCGACCTCGAGTATGGAAAGCTGACGTGGCCGGACTTTGATATCGATGCCTTCACTTAAGTGTGAGGAAAGGAAACTCAACTGTTGCCTAACGGGATCTTCTGGTAGCTGGGGCTCTTGGATGCAGCTGAGCATTAGGGAGGGTATAATAGTACAAAACGCTCGTCTAGCCGTTACAATCTTTGCTAGACTTTTGGGTTCTCACTGCCGCTATAATTCCCAACGCGATTTCCGTGTATGCCAATTCGTATATGAAGCTCCCATGCTAAAATCGTCGTGGTCCCCGTGATTCCCTCGCCATTACCTCACAATTCCTCCTATGGATGACTTTCTCGCGCTCATTCTTTACACAGTACGATTCCTATTCCTATGCTGTGATCATTCCCACGATCCTTAACTACACATACGATGGAGTCAGATATCGCTAGCCCTTGGAGAGGCCCCCTTGCTAGGAGAGTCTCGATCATACAATGCCAGATTACAACGGAGTGGAGTGCCCCTAACTAGCCTTTATTATCGTAATATTAGACGTTCGAAAGAAGACAAGGCCCAGGGCCAACAATGCCTCACTCTGTCGGATGAGAAAGCCCTTCAAAAGTATTTGGAACTAAAGTCTAGCCTCAGGAATCCTACAATCAAGTGTTCATCTTCCCTCGCCATCCGATCGCCCGCCAGCCTTCCACGACAAATACAGCGCGACAAAGCTAACGGGTAAGGCATACGAAATAATTGCCTAGGGGACAATGATGAATCAAACCCCTAGTAATACATCTCTTGTCTCCGAAAATCGTTGATATATCGCCTTCAATTGTTAGTGAAGCAGATCGTTATAACATAGCAAAATAGTATAACTTGCCATATTTCCGCACATCCACTAGCGTGTTCAAATTCAAGCATCTGATCAATATAACTTGTCCAGGCAATAATAGTATCTGGAATAGGTTGTTAGATCGCTCTAATCGTAAATGTGAGATGTTTCCTTTACCTCCTTCTTTACGAAATCCATAGTGTAATAGAATCCGCGTTTCTAACAATAATAGGTTATGCTCTCTAGTTTTAACAGACAGCATTAGTATACGCTGTCCAGCCTGTTTTGTTTTCTTGTGTTAGTAGTTCCCTTAGAGTTCGTTCTTCAAAGTATTTGCAGACAAGGAAGGCAAGTTGTTCCAACATACCTCAGGTGCAAACAGCCTGATACCAACAATTCCCCGCCCACGATCATTCCAAGCATCATCCCAATCATCATCCCCACCACGTTCGTATATTCCTGCTCCATAATCCAAGTCTGAACGTAGTGGGTTTAGTGAGTTCAAACTATGGATATTATTGTAGATGCGTACGCGTCGAAAAAGAGAAACTTCGTCTATTTCCTCTTGATTTCCACCGCCTTTGCGTTTAAGAGAATTCCTAGGACCGAACACATTAGGGGGCTTTGCTAGGTTAGGTGTCCTATCTGTGAGATTAACGTTGCTGATATTATCCGGTACATTCTCTAAATGTAGTACTCGGCGAAAATTCAATCCACATTTTGGACTTTAACAAATTTCATTAGTTTTCCCCTTCATAAAAACCTTGAAATAATAGTACCTACCACTCTATATCTTCTTCAGTAGATCCACCACAGTCCGCTTGGCAAGTTGGACAGCTGTTTGTCGACCTAGCCCGTCGCTTGAATACCATGCTCATTTCCACTCGCTGGCCCGGAGAGAAGCAGAGGTCCCATTCCATGCCGAGATTGATATCTTTCTTCGTTGCGGAATCTTGGATGACAAAGCCTCCCCTTTCAATCATCTCTGATGCATGGCCTACCTTTGTGAAGTTGATCTTAAGAACCGAAACCAGAGCCTATCTGTGTTCTTAGAAACGCCATACAGAGAAAATTTCAGCACAATAACTTGCCTCAGAGGAGCGCACAAACTCTAAATGAAACGGACAACTCCTCCCAAGAGCGTCGATAAAATAGACCGGCTGCTGCCGGTCTATTTGACCTGGTATTCTCGTGATAATCCTTTGGATGTTTAGGACGACTTGGAATACTTTGATATTTGTCTGCCTGTGACAAGCCAACTGATGGCCCTGGGTTTCAGCTAACTCAGAGAAAACTGACATCACATTGGTGGTCATTACCAATAGCTTCTTTCCCTGCTCGATGCCACTTTTCGATGGTTAGCACAAACGGCGGAGCATAAAAAAAGTGGATGGTACCTCTGGAGACTTTCGGCTATGTTCGATAGACGCTGCATACACCTAAAATACGAATCTTGAACCTTCCCAGCGAGGCTTTGGGATTGCTGGCTGTAGCGTTTCTCGTGTAGGGATGTTGAAGCCCTGTTGAGAAGAAATTAGCCACAGATTCATTTTTCAGCCTGGAAACTCATGCGTACATTTGCATCGCCATAAGCAGCAATTGGATGGACTCCGTGTGTCCAACCAAATCGGCCTTGAATCTCGCCACATCCTCCTTCTTACAAACTGCCCATTGTATTTTCATCCATCCATCCTTCAGCCTCAAACTAGAACCCCCAGGTCTTAGATGAGGTTGATACTTCTGGACTTTCTTTCCAGAAGTCGCTGATCGTCTGTTGACACTGCGCCGCTGCTTGTTGAAGCGAAACGAGCTCGGCATTCTGTGCTGGATCGACTTCTAGCCTTTTCACTCTGATGAGAGCCGTCTCGAGTGAGTATAGTTGCCTCACAATCTCTCGATACTCCGAGCTAGCACCTCCACTCTCGAGTAGGGCGTCGATGACTGTTGCGACAAGCTCAAGAGCTGCGATGAAATCGCCGGTTGAGAACCCGAAGCTCATTGCTATCTCAGCGGGTGTTGTCGAGATTCATTGACTCGTCAGTGTGTCCGTCGTTGTTAAAGAGATTCGGAGACGGATCTTGACGAGGCTGTGCAGCGACGATGTTCTCTGTGCCATCCATTGATTGATTGGCTGTACGTACAGCAGCAGCAGCCACAAGCAGCAAAATTGCCAACCCGAAGTGCATGGTAGAAATAAATGTTTAGTTCGTAGGTTTTAATGATGGGTGGATAATAATCGCTGCCTTGTATTTGGTATGATATTGTCTGAAAAATAAACTGCTAGAGCCCAGGAGAAATGATATATATGCTTCCTACCCACGCGCCATTCAATGTGCACAATGATATACAAAACGCCGCTCCAATGCCGCCAAATCAAATCACCAAATGCGCTTAGCAACCATTTCGTATCTCGTAACCTTGTCAAAATCCGTTTGCTGCTTCGCCTGCTCAGCCCATTTCTTCTCCCTTTCCTTCAGTTGTTTGGCGCCCTCAGGATCATCCTCATATATAATATTCCTCTTCTCCTCTCCCAACTCAACCATACCGAGCCCGCCCAAACGCTTCCCTTTCGTGTCCAGGCCCATATTCTCGCGTATATTCATTGACTCGTAGCGCCGGCGAGAGTATCGAAGTAAGAGCATGCCAAGGACAAGTTTGCAGCTTAAAAGCGCGAGGAAGGCCCCAAGGAAAAAAGCTGTCATGGCTATAAATGAAATAATGTCGTCAGAGTCGAAAAGCTGCCACGTTTGTTCCACTGACGCACCGACGCCGTATGTCGAGCGGCCCAGAGCCTTACGAATAAGTATATCGAGGTGCTCCATTGCTGCTGTTGTTGCAGGCGAAGCAGTCGCCTCGGATTCAAGAGATATGGACGTCGCGGTAGATGCCAGAGGCGGCGGGAAATGAGTGGCGATGAACATGTGATAAGTCTGGACTGAGGCGCGGATGAAGAGGCAAGATAGTGGGATAACTGGGAGGCCGAGCCGCTTTGTGAGGTTTTGGTTAACGAATGCGTTGGTATAGTAGTCCTTTGAGAGGATATCAAGGAACTTCTTGTATATAACAGGCTTGACATTGTTGAATTTTCCGACATAGCAGTGTTTGATCCAGTCAACCAGAACTTCGCTGCCGAGGACAAGAAGGAACGGCGAGAGAACTTCACCAGACCAACTCGGTATGATCTTGAAGCTGTTTGGGATAATGGAGCTGCGGAGAGGAATCGTGGCGTTTCGCAATGTGTCAGCAGCTCCATTAGCGGACTGTGGATTACTGAGGATGCTGAGCCCGCCAACTTCGACAATGTTTCGAAGTCCGATAATGATAAGCATCAGCCATAGCTGAAAACGCTCCACAACGTCGGCACAAAATAGCTGAAAGAGGTTTTGCTTCTCCACTCGCTTAAAGACTGTCCCTTTGATTTCCACAAATTGGTTGCTGAGAAGCAATGTGAATAAAGAGTTAGAGTAGGAGTTGACTGCCACGTTTAGGGTGATGACTTGGTAGAACAATGCGGTGGCATGTATGACATTGTACACCAACGTCAAGATGAACATGCCTAGCGGCTGAAGAAGCTTGGATCGACCATCCAACCCTCGCTCCAACGTTTCGTCACACACCAGGCACTCAAGAATATCCTGACCAACAGCAGCGAGCAGTCGGTCGCCAACCTAAAGATTTTTAGTTCAATCTTCAACCGTAGGATTCGAATAGCTTACCTCCAAAACGTTGTATATAACATACAATTTCATAGCTGCCTGCCCTCTGATGCTATGATACATGCGGCTAGCATCTAGTTGCATCAAAATGATACAGCTAAAAATAATAACTAGGCCCTGGAGAATATCTGCCTTATGGTAAGGTGATAATGTCGATGGAACAGATCTAGTTCTTCTGTGCCTTCGGCCCCACTCAAGCTTCGTTCTCTTTTCTCCAGAGCGACGGCCCTCCGCTTCTAAGCCACTGGTTCCGCTAGTATCAGAAAACCTCCCGTTTTCACGCGACCTTGGCGACAATATCTGCGACTGAACGCCATCCTGGCCATTCTGAACCGGAGGTGGATGAGGGGTATCAGCGCTGGAGCTATAGCCTCTGCGGCGATGCCATAGTCGCGGTGACCCATGATAAATAAACAGTGCCACGAAGCGCGCTTCTGCTGCCAGCGATTTGGCCCACCAAGAAGCCAAAATGCCGATAGCTTTTATGAAACGTAGAGGAAGAATTGTGAAGGTATAAAGCCAGGCATCAAGACATGCCAAGGTCCCAAAAAGAAGGGCAGGTTCTAAGCACAAGGGTACCAGTAGAAAGTTTAAAAGCCGTTCAAACTTAACCTTTGCTGACTCGTAAGGGTATTCCTGGCCACGAGAGCGATGTATATATAACGGCGACGGCCGCGATGACGCTAGTTCCAATTCGAGATATGTGCTCAACAGTGGAGGGAGAGGGATCTCTTCACTGGGCGGTGGCAGTGCAGGTTCGGAAGGTAACGATGTTACTCTCGAGCGTCCATTGCTAGCCGACAACTTGATAGAGGTATTTGGGTCGAACCCATCCGATCCCCGCATTGAAGGGGTTTGTCTTCGGACAGGCGACATATTCCTCGAGCTTCTTTCTTGCCAGTTTTCGCGGCGGCCAACTTGTGGGCTAGAAATCACGCGGGAACTCGTACCCGGTCGCTGGCTCCCAGACGAGAACCCCGATGTGCGAGCAGATGGTGATCTGATTTGTTTTGACTCGAAATCTTCGAATGTGGGCGGATTCTGAAGGGTCGTCCCTCTTTTTCTGGATTCTGGTTGCATAGTGGCTGGCAAAGGAAGAGATTCAGGCTGAGATATAAAATTCCCAATTTCGGAGGCTGACAGTTTGCGGACTCCGTCATTAGTCGCATCGTTGGTCGCGGAAGGTTCTCTTTGTTTCTTGACCGTTTCGCCTTGAGCTTTGGGCAGTTTTGGAGTCCGTAATGCCCCCGCGTCTGCCCCTGATGGGATGGAAGCCTCTAAATAAGAATCATCCTTCCATATATTATGTAGAGCTGGTGTTGGTAAGCGGCCAACGATATTGTTGCTTCGCTCTTTGCCGAAACCTCCGTCGAATTCGGTCTCTGGTGTCTCTACCGAAACGAGGGACGGCGATGTACTTCTTGGTGACGGAGAAGGCGATGGCGAAGGAAGCTGGTGACCTTCTAGAGCTTGGTCGCGCTGTTGGGTATTCGATGTGAGGTATTCCTCTCTCACGTCGTTATTTCGAGAGGTGGTTTCGGCATGATTCATCGATTCCATCAGCGGACTTAATTCGTCCCCGCAGTCTGTGGCTGGGGTATTAACAGGCATAGCGCTCTATGAGCGATAAACAATAGGTGGCCACATCTATGACCCTTAAGCAAGGGATATAAGGATACAGGTGTGTTGCGTTGAACCTGGGTCGTGGACGAGGCTGAGAGATGTTGATGATGAAATGTGGTGTCTGGTGGCATCTCCACTTTGTAGACAAGGTAGCCTCGCCTCGTTCGGCCCGCCCGTGGTAATTATTTTAGCGGATGTTAATAAAGTTAGAACCGCGCAACGGACCTAACCAAACTAAATTATCAAAATACTAAGAAGTGCTGTTGGTTATTGAGAACTTATATTTAAATTGGAGGAGGCAGAAATCAATGGTCCGGTTAAGAGTAAATTATCATTCCTATCAAACCTGTCTATGAACAGAATATGCGTGACAGTGTCATGTTTTCTTTAGCCATCGAGAACGTTTCGCATATCCATGTTTGTCCCTCCCTTTTATTCACTGTCTGAAATGACAATTGGCTCCTCACATGCCCTGCCACCATCCGCCACGATATCTTCCATTTCAACATCGTCATCGAACCCCTCAAACCCCTCAAACTCATCTAACTCATCACTACTGACAGGATCCACAGCTGGAAATATTTCCTCAACATTTGCTACTTTTTCCGGCTCCCATTGGGCGTAGAGAGCATTGAAAAGCTCCTTTCCAAGAGCCCTTCCGTGTTGCAGCGAGACAGCGTTGCCGATCTGCTTGTACATAGCTTTTTGAGACTGGGTGTTGGGATCCCAAGTAAAGGTGTCCAAAAACCCTTGGGCCCTGGCAAACTCTCGGACCGTAAGGATTCGACGTTGGGTTGGATGTAAAATCTGCAACAATTATATTAGTCTGCTGAAAGGACGGGATCAACCAGTTAGGAGCTGTATTTACCTTGCCGTTCTCACCGCCTGGGTCAACGTTTGTCAAGCAAGTCTGAAATTGCTCTTTAAAGTCCAACCGATAATAACGATTCGGATAGAAGTTACTCTTTGAAGCTGCTTCGTTGCGCAAGCATGCCATATCATGCTCGAGCGGCAGATCGTTATGATTTGCTTTCGGTCTCATTGGAATTCGGGCGAGCCGCAGCATTGTTTCATAATTCCACTGGTGAGTACTGTGATTCTTGACAACATCCCCCTTCATATAACGGCGCACTTCACGTTGAAATTCTGTAATGGGCTCATAGGCGTATAATGGATTGCTTTCTCCAACTGGGTCTGCTCTATTCGTAGGCAATCGAACTGTGGGTATCCCCAGTTCCCGTTGACGCCGACCTTGATGGTCTTCGCCTGGTACATTGATTCTCCAATCGAACGCTGGCAAGTCGGAAATTGCGTCTCCAACCGTGACTGGATTATGGGGTGCAGTTTTTCCCATGGTGAATGTATTAGTTGGAGCTGAGAGACCTTTGCAGACATGAGTTGGCTGCGGGTATAAAGGCAGTTTACTGCCCAGCAAGGTACCCCAGAAAAATACTCGTCGGCGGGATTGGGGCGAGCCATGTTCTGCGGCCTGGAGCATTTGAAACTGAGCTGAGTAACCCAGAGATGTAAGTGCTCGGAGAATGAACTTTACACTGCCTTGCTGAATACCTCCCTGGACACCATAACCGACCTTTTTCTGGGTACTACCTAGTCGATGTTGTAGTAGGCCTCTAACATTCTCTAGTAGGAAGTATTTTGGTCGATAGTGGTCGACATAGGATAAAAATGTCGTCAGCAATGAGTTCTTGATCGAATTTGCCTTGGGTGCTCGATTGCACCCTGAGAAATCCTGGCAAGGTGGACCACCGTACAAGAAGTCACTGGAAAATGTTAGGAATCTCTATTCGAGGAAGAAATATAGAACGTCCATATCGAGCTCTTCGAAATATTTGTTGACTCACATTTCGCCCCGTTTGGGCATTGGGGGCATCGGCTTTCCTTGGAGATCTTTCATGACGCCAGTTGCGGTTCCTCGCTCTTCCTGAATAGCTCTCTGTAGCAAAGTATTCGCATTCTCATTGTATACTTTCATATGTGGAAAGTTTTTCTTGAGGGTTCGGCTCGCATCGATATCCCATTCAATGCCATAAAGAGTTTCCACAGCACCACCCTCATGCAGACCAGAAGTGAGACCGCCACAGCCAGCAAACACGTCCATCGCTCGAAGTTTGAGGCCAGCTTTTGCAAAGTTTTCCTGTCGACATTCCTCCGTTCCAACCATTTTGTTTCCGTCAATTGAATCATTGAAATCCTCGGCATTAAGCGGCTCAAGGGCTTCAAGGTCAAACGTTCTTCTCGTCGCTGTTCCATCGAAACAATCTGGCTCTCTGTCAGTCACATAGAATGTATCTTCCAGGTCCTTATATTTCGCGAGATTTTTGATTCTATCCGGATGCACTACTTGGCACTTTCCAAGTAGCCTATCGTCCACCAGGATCGTTTTCTTCCTATTAGTGAGATACAGCCTGCGATTATCCCGCATAGCGTGTTTTTCGCCTCTCTTGAATTCAGACCGATAGTCGCTGTTGAAGTCATCATGCCTTCTGAGTATCTGAATGGTCACCTGGATACCCTGCACCGAGTCTCGAAGTTTAGCGGGATCTTTCACTGCCCAATTGAACCCCCCTGTGCATTTGATGTGGATAATTTGGCCGATCGTATGAGGCTCATCGGACGCCCTTGGGAGCATATAGACACAGTCATTGAGCTTGTACTCAGTGCCGTCGTGTGAGAAGCTGGTTGCTGAATGGTCTTCGTTGACTGTGCCTGTTACCCTCGTAGAGAGTTTATGTTGCATCGCTTCGCGTCTGGCGCAGCAGAAGCATTGTTGGGTGTACTCTGTTCCTACGAGCTTGATATTTTCTTCGTGGAAGGTAGCATCTTCAAACCTTACGGGTGTGGTGTCGTCGTCATCATAGAAGAACCGATAGAAATAGGAGTTTGGCTCCTTAAATCGATCGCCCTCTTCTGACGGGCCAATTTGAGTGCATCTCTCTACATTTACCTTGCCAGCAATTGTGCTCTTGAACGCGATCAGTGAGTCTCATAAATATCCATGCGCGCAGTGAAAACTCACCATCTCAATATCATCACAGCGGTCGAGTAGAAATAGCTCTTTGGGGCCTGCAGTTTCATCGAGAAACGTGTCACCTCCGTGAGAAAACCATCGGACATGAGCCATCGGTTCCCCCCTCTTATTGCCGAATATGTTTACAATTCGAGCAAACCAGACCCTAGCAGCCGTCTCTTTAATATTCTGTTTCAGCCTCCCATTAGCGGTGAGGTGCTCCCGATCATCAATCCCGGCACTGCTTTAGAGTTAGCAACCATTTCGACGTACTGAGAGGAAGTAAATCTTACCGCACAGTAATGCAATCTCCAGGAAGGAATCGATCTTTGTCGATGAACGCGGCTCCGTAGAATTTTTTCGATGATTTTTGGTCTACCCACTTAACTGGGGGTATCAATTCGACCTTGTCGGTATAGTCCCTCCCGGACCAGCCCTGTTCCCGCAGCTTGTCTCTATTGACAGTAATATCAATAAGACCATCCAACTTGCGCTTTTGAACGTATGACTCCATGACACCTCCTTTTTGATTTAGAGCATCGTCTCCATTGCAAACCAGTAGCGTCTTCACGTATAACCCGCCAACTAATCTCCCAATCCATTTAGTCACGGTCGTATGTTCAGTAGCTTTTGCATCTCCTGAAATACGCTTGCGAGATGCAGGAACCCTTGGTACTCTCGGTACTCGAACACGGACGAATGGCTCATCATCATCCTCCGAATAATCGTCGTGATCAAGTATAGTAGACTTCCCCCCACCTCCATAGTGCTCGCCGTCTGTGCTGTCATCGTCGATGACTATCGGGCTTCGAGCACGTGGAAGGTCCCCATATAGACTTTCCGCACTGCCATTATATCCCACGCTTGAGCTACTTGCACTTGGAGCCAAACCGGGGTCGGGGTCGAGCGTTGGTGTGGGTAAACAGTTTTGTGAGGGACTTAGGTCATATCCGTTCTTGAGTTCATATACTTTCCGAAGAGTAACTCGCTCATTCCAGCCAGAACTTTTGAGGATGTTGACCAATTCGTCTGCCATTTATCAGTCACTTGTATCATAAGCTATCACAGGGCCCATATACCAGGTTTTAGCTCTGGATGTATGCTGAAAAACAGCTGGAATCGATCT
>LMYD01000632.1:0-67700 GCA_001630595.1 Pseudogymnoascus sp. BL308
CCCCCCCCCCCCCTCCCCCCCTATTCCAACCATCACATCGCTAACCCTCCCCCCAGACGACCGGCACCCTCCTCTGGCAAATAACCAACCAATCCCTCAACGTCGCAATCAACAACGCCAACGCCAACAAATCCACCCCCCTCTCCACCTCCAAAATCGCCCAATCCTACCTCCTCGCCGTCGGCGCCTCCTGCTCCGTCGCCCTGGGCCTCAACTCCCTCGTCCCGCGCCTCAAGCGCGTCTCCCCCGGCACCAAGATGGTTTTGGGGCGCCTCGTCCCCTTCGCCGCCGTCGCGAGCGCAGGCGCCCTAAACGTCTTCCTCATGCGCGGCGAGGAGATCCGCATGGGCATCGACGTGTACCCCGCCCTGTCCGCCGAGGACAAAGCAGCCGGGAAATCGGAATCCGACCTCCCGAGCCTGGGGAAGAGCAGGAAGGCTGCCACGATCGCGGTGAGCGAGACGGCGTTCTCGCGCGTGCTGAACAGCTCGCCGGTGATGGTTATCCCGGCCCTGGCGCTGGTGAGGCTGCAGAAGATGAGCTGGTTGAGGAATAGCCCGCGCCTGGTGTTGCCGGTGAATTTGGGGCTGATTTTGACGACGAGTTTGGCGGCGTTGCCGTTTGCGTTGGGGGCGTTTCCGCAGAGGGAGATGGTGAGGGATAGCAGTTTGGAGGAGGAGTTTCACGGGAAGGGGGGGAGTGGGGGGATGGTGGTGTTTAATCGGGGGATTTAGGGGGGGTGTTTTTGGGCGGTGGTGGGTTGGTCGTTGGGGGGTGGGATAGGGGAGGGGGAGGTGTAGATCATGCATTGGGAGTTAGTTTGCGGGGAAGTGGGATCACATTTGGATCTGGCGACTATAGATCATGCTTTAGAAAAGGAGATTCAGGAACTGAGATCACATTGGGAACTAGAAGAATAGATCATGCCTTGCAAGTGAGAATGAGGGGAAGTGGAACCATCAAGGAGACCAGATCAGATCAGGTGCCTTACGCTATCACGTGGCAACGTGACAGGACCAGAGATCAGTATAGGGGTCCGATTTGCCACTACGGCGCCCCATCTACCGGTCTGCTGGCCACCTCGATAAATCGATCTGATCGGAAACATTTCCTGCCTTCGTTTGGCCCAGCACAAACATTTGTCGCCTCGTTGCCTATGGACGATTCTGGCCCGCCGGCGGTGGTGGCGAGTAAGCCCGCCAAAACGAGCCACCCACCACCTCTCCCGCCTTACCAAACCCACGACGCATTTTCTTATCCTGGTGGGCTTCCATGCATGGACTTGGCTAGGCTGAAGACCGTTAAGCGGCGGAGGAAGATCAGTGTGTGTGTTTGGTGGAGCGGAATATCTGTCGTGCTGCACTGGATGGTGCTACTGACCCATCCGGCAGGAGTTACTCTAACGTAGTCGAGGGGGGGGTAAGGGAGGGAGGGGGGCGAGGGGGAGAGGGGGAGAGGGAGGACGATGGGGAGCCGAGCGAGCGAGCGTATGCACGTACGCACGTACGTATGTGTGTTATCCGGCATCTCCAGAGGGATTGGGATGGATCAGTGGTATTTCGCCGAATGATGCTCTATAGCGCTGCCCGCCGTGGAGTACTCGATCAGTTGCGGAGGCCATGCTATCGCTATTTCGCAGGCTCGGTTGACGTGACTACCGCTACCGGCGATGCGATATGGCACTATCACTGTTGGAGGGCGGAAGGCTGTCCGGGTAAGTACTGGGGAGAGACGTGACATTTTCTGTGCCGCGAGGCGAATTGCTGGGCGGTGGCTGACTACGGATGGGATGGATGATACTTGTGAGTGGAAGTACTTTTCCTTTTCTTGCTCGACTACTGATGCACGCACTGCACTGTACTTACCGTACTCTACGGCGGACTGATGCTGGAGGGTGGGGTGGGGATGGATGGTTGGCACGCCCCCCGCCAGGTCTCACGGGTGGTGTACTCAGATTGGGGGAGAGGGTAACACCGAACACCGATGAGCGTTGGTTTGTTCGGGGCTATCGGTGGCGGAGAAGTTATATACGGTTTGTGCGGTTTGTGCGGTTTGTATGTAGGACGGTATTTCTCTAGTTCTGTCGAGACGTTTGTTGTGCCCTCGGTGATAGACTCATGGTGTTGGAGCAGGAGCAGGAGGATGTACTTTGCACAGTTTACACAGTACTACGGGCGAGAGTGTATGCACCTCACTAGAGATAGCGATAACAGGAGGAGAACCGGCGTAATTGACACGGTCGCGTCGAAGCGACCATTTTCCCCATGCTCCGTACGAGCAATTCAGACACAGGGTCCAATAGTTTGTATATTAATGGCTCAGGACCAAGTCGTACATGCAGCAGACAGACTCGACTAACGGTAAATACTACAGTATATTCCTATATTACCAGCAACCTGCCCTGCAATACCTGCAATACCTGGAATACACCATAAAGGACTGTACTTTCTGTACTTTCTGTACTTTCTGTACTTTCTGCGCTGTCTGTACTGCCTGTACTTTCAGTTACTGGAACAACCGGAGTCGCACCCCCCATAATAGCCCGTTGGGCGGGGGAAATGTGTACCCATAGCACTGTACTCTCTCCAGAAGTACACTAACTACTCTTCTACACTGCAACCACAGCAGAGAAGAGTAGTGGGAGTACTTCCAGTCCAGTACTTGCATTACAGTTGTATACATTCAGTACACTAGAGTCGACGCTTATTCCACTACCACCACTACCAGCACCCAGAAACCCCAGGTGAACAACAACTTCTGTATCATCCCCCCAAATCATGAATCTAACATCAAATAATCCCACTTCCAAACTCGTAGACAATATCCTCTCCTCTCCCCCGTAAACACCTCTACTAGAATCTGCCCTTTAATTACAACTTCTTCTCGAAACTCTGCGCTCATTTTGAGGTGGAATCTTGAAGAGTGTACTTCCACCCCCCTCGCCCAAAAAGTCGATGACCCGAGCCTGTTCTGAACAAATCGACTGACTTGCCCTCGCCATCTCGCCAACGCGCTCCCTCGCTCGCCCGGTCGGCCTAGGGTAAGACCACAACGAAACAAACCTCAATCCTTCATTCTACCCAAGGGCTTTACGTATCTTTGGTTACGCATCTTCTTGGCTATCAAATGCTGCACTCTTGACGCCGCAGCCTCGAGGCTACTTGCTGATATCGATCGAGCCTGCAATATCTGGCTCTCGTTCTCCGCACGGCACCAACACTCGGTTTCACTCGCTATCAGCGAGAACGAGTGCCCACGACAGAGCAATGTCGACGCCCTCAGCGACGACTGCAGTTCTCCCTCATCCTGATCTCCACTTCGGCTACTCTCATCATCAAAATTACCAGCCAAATACCGCGCCCTTTCGAGCCAACAACGGCCTTTTGAAGGGCACCAGCCGTCGGGGTCCACCATACAAGTTCCCTGCATCATCGAGCAATCTCACCGCGCCCAGTCTCGACCTTGCCGCTCTGCCTCACGTAGAAGAGACCAACAAGCCTCATTTATACGAGGAAGAAGACCAGAGTCCGATCATGCCCCAGGTGCAGACCGCCACCACACTGCAGACCCCAAAGAAGCGGCAGCGGTCTCGCGAACCCGACTGGAGAAATTTCTACAAGAATGGCCTGCCAAAGGAAATCATCGTCATCGATGATTCCCCGCCGCCTCGAGCCTCCGCATCGGTCGAGGCCGTGGCCAACGGGCCTCGAAATGACAATGGCGGCGCCAATGGGGCTGCTTTGAGGCACGCCGCCAAAAAACGGAAACGTGACGACATGTACGATCCCATATACCACATCAAAGCCGGGCCCTCACAGACGCGAAGTCCACACTACAAGGGCTCGAATACGAGTTCAACCATATCTACCGATCGCACGACGTCAGCGATACAAACTACAGCCGCCACGTCCCTGGGGTCGCAATACTCGAATAATGGCTCAAGAGGGCACCCGGTCGACGACACAGTGCCGGGCCAGAAGAGGAAGAGGGTCGCGACCCGACAACAGCTGGCCAACGAGGCAAAGAGGAGAGAGATTGAGATTAATGGCGACGCATTCACAAATTATAGGCCTCCGCCGAGGCCTCCGATCAAGGCCCCCGAGGTCAATGTGAAGGTTATGCAAGATGTAGGTTGCCCGCTTTTCCGGAATTGTCACCATACTGACCCGTTATAGAATTCGCATACCAAGAACACAAAAGTGGACGACGAGGATGGACATTATATTGTGGTTCCCGAAACGGATCTCACGGAAAGATGTGAGTATCTTTCTACTGTTATTCTGAATTAGGCTGACAATTGTGAAGACCAAGTACAAAAGCTGCTCGGCCAAGGCACATTCGGCAAAGTCGTTCAAGCCCGGGACAGGAGAAGAGGTGGCTCTTTGGTTGCCATCAAAATTATTCGATCCGTCCAGAAATATCGAGACGCTTCCCGGATAGAACTGCGAGTGCTGTCGACTCTGAAAGCCAACGACACCCAGAACCGGAACAGGTGTATACATTTCCGCGACTGTTTTGACTACCGCGGACATATCTGTATCGTCATGGATTTGATGGGACAGTCAGTATTCGATTTCCTGAAAGGAAACAGCTTTACGCCATTTCCGAACAGTCAGATCCAGAGTTTTGCTCGTCAGTTATTTACAAGCGTTGCCTGTGAGTACCATTCTTTCAAAAACACCTAGCACATATACTAACACCGAATAGTTCTTCACGACCTGAATCTGATACACACTGATTTAAAGCCCGAAAATATCCTGCTCTGTGAGAATGCATATCAAACCTTTACATACAACCGCAAAATACCCTCCTCCTCGACGCAGATCAACCGCCAGGCTGGACAGCGGAAAGTATTACTGGATACCGAAATTCGACTCATCGACTTCGGATCAGCCACTTTCCAGGACGAGTACCACTCCTCGGTCGTCTCCACGCGGCATTACCGCGCGCCGGAGATCATCCTTGGGCTGGGCTGGTCATATCCTTGTGATATCTGGAGCATCGGGTGCATACTTGTCGAGTTCTTTACCGGTGACGCGCTGTTCCAGACGCATGATAACCTGGAGCACTTGGCCATGATGGAGAGTGTGGTCGATGCTAAGATGGATCCACATCTCATCCAGCAGGTCAACAAGATGAGCCAGAGGAGTAGTGGGGGAAATGGAACAGCAGTTGCAAAGTATGTTGTCCGACCTTCAAGCTTTCATGAGCACAACTAACAACGACCAGATATTTCAAGCGCATGAAACTCGATTACCCAACAGCAGAAACAACCAGAGCATCAAAGCGATTCGTCAAAGCCATGAAAAAGCTAGAGGTAAACAACCACCCCCACCTCATCCATTAAAACCCCCAACCAAACTAACACCCCCCACCAGGACATCATCCCCAGCAACAACGAGTTCTGCACGCACTTCCTCGACCTCCTCAGCCGCATCTTCGTCTACGACCCCAGCGACCGCATCACAGCCAAGCAAGCCCTCCAACACCCCTGGTTCAAAGAAATCGCCACCCCCGACGACGGCACCGAGGCCATCAAGATCAAACTCCAGCGCGAGAAGGAGCGGGACGAGCGGCACCGCGCTAACGGCACAGCAGCGGGGCACCATTATCAATGACCCTTACCTTTCGTCGTGGGATGAAAAGTATTTATAAAAATCACAAAGTCTGTTAAGAGAGGAGGGGAGGTAGGGGGCAGCAGCAGAGCCGTGTGGTGTGAGCTGTTGTTGCCCAGATGTTGCGATGAAAAAACACGGGCCCCGCACAAGTCCATCACCGCCGTGCTGCTACCCCCCAGCGTGTTTAGCTGGGGGGGTGAGCGGGCAGACGGCGGTGGTGGGGGGGGGGGGNAGGGGGCGACTGGGGCGCAATATGTATGTGATGGGTGGATTGGGAAGGTAATGAATGTGTGGGGTATCTTGTCTATATAGGTGTATGTCCTCCTTCTTTATACACTTCTTGGATCAGAGATGAGTGCATTGTTTGTGATACCACTGCTGCTGGCTGCGAACGAGATGGTGGGGTGGGGGTGTATTGTTTGTTTGGGGTAGAGGCGTGCTGAGCGGTGTTTGGGCATTGCTTGAGAGAGTCTGCTTGATGCCAGCGGCATTTGTTACAGCGTTATGCATTGTGCAGGTGTCATGGGAGTGCTAGCGTGCGGTGCATTTGGTGTTCTGTCTATCTGTCACGGAAAGCGGAGGGAAGATGCAGGAATCGACAAGTGGTTCTGGGGCGAAGGGTTATATATTGAAATGACGGGCATCATAGTCTCCAAAGAAAGGACTCAAGCAAGCGTGGCTACTACTATTGCATATTGCATATCCACCACCAAATACCCTAGCTATCTTACAGTATAATTACAGTACAACACGCAATGCAATATACCAAATGCCACATACTCATAATACGCGCCCAATTGCGAATTGTACCTCCCAACGCCCGCTAAACTACCTCGCAACCATGTCTCGTGCAATGCTCCATATCTACATACGTGTTGTACTCATCGATCCTCATGTTTATCATCCTCCCCTGCGGGCGTCTGCGCCCCAATCACCCACCCAATACCCCCAATCATCGTGCTCATCGCCGCGCTCCGGAGCTGATCCCGCTTCCGCACCGTGGACTGCTTAACCCCATCATCCAGATCCTCCGTGCTCGCGCTACCGCTCCAATCCCCTCCTCCTTGTTGGGGTGCACCCCCTCCCCCACCGCCGCCCTTCACAGTCGTCAGCGCCGCGATCGAACGCTGTGCCTGCGCGGCACTCGCGCGCGTCAGGTCGAGGAGGGACATAGGTGCCTCGGCTCCGGTGCGGGACTTGGCGCTGCTCATGGGCGCGCTGGCTCTGGAGAGGGTTACGGGGGGTGGCTCGGCGCCGAAGCGGCCGGGCATGGATGTGTCGTCGCCTTGGTCGTCCCAGGCGTCTTCTTGCTCTGCTTCCTGGCGGATCTTCGCGTCGAGTTCTTCCTCGCAGCGGCGGAAGACATTGAGGATCTCCTGGAGAGCGGGGGGAGGGGCGATCAGCAGCGCTTGCGAGAGGCATTCCATGCGTTGCTCCAGATGGCGGATCTCGGGGTTGGCGCTCGAGTTCCCGACGTGGCTGGGCTTGAGGGTGTATTGGTTCAGCCTGTACTTCCCCGTCTGGAAGGCAGCTTTCCAGGACCAGTTGTCGAGGACTTTGAGGGGTGCTTGGGCGACGGCGCCTTTAGGGGGTGGGTCGGGGATGGATGATCGAGAGGGCTTGGCGTAGGCGTCTCCGCTGATGGAGGGGAGGCGGTTGACGACGTACGAGTAGGCTGTCTCGAAGTCGTTTTCGGAGAGCGCGGCGTCGATGCACATGCTTGTTATGCGCCACCTGGAGATGGCCATTTGCTCGTCGACCTGCTCGGGCGCCATTTTGGAGCGGCCTTCGAGGTCGCGGACTGTTAGGCCGGCGAGCACGATCTTCTCGCCGAAGTTGAGGAAGTTGTCGATGTCGGTGTAGGTTCTGGTGTTTTGGGCGAGAACCTTCTCGACTAGGGCAATCGGGTCGCCGTGGGTGTGGATGACTGAGGGTCTGTATGGCTCGCCCGAGTTTAGAACTAGCCGGTAGTTTGCAAAGTAATTTGCGGCATCAGAGAGATGGATGATGCGTTCTCGGGATAGAGAGTCTCGGAAGGTATCTGGAAATGCGCTCAATCTATCATCATGAATCAGCGTTTGAGCGAACACTTATGGATGTTATTACTCACATATCAAGGCATTTCTTCACGCCACCACGTGTCTTGTTAGGGTTGTTTGCGTTGTTGAAAGCGTGCATTGCTGCTGCTCTAACTGTCGAGGATAGTTCTTCTTTAGAAAGAGGAGGTTCTGAGGACTTTTCATATAGAGATCGTGCAGTAGCATAGCCTAGTCACGAAGGTTTAGCTAAATGTGCATATAGTAGAACAAACGGATTAACTTACGACCATGCGTCAAAAGAGCAGTCAGTATCTCTCTTTCCACCGTATCCCGGTGTATTTGACCCAAAACACCACGGCCTCTTTGGGAAGTTGCACCTTCCACAGACGGGGGTTTGCCCCAGTCATGCAGCCACAATACTTCTTTCCTTGCGCTTACCCAGAGCTTGTCATCAGCGCCTGCGGAGCCTCCTAACTTATTCAGATATTCTTTCAAGACTGTACGCTGGTACGACTCGGGTTGATTATAAAGCATAGATCCAGTCTTCTCGACGGATGTGTGAGCCCCAGCTTTAAGGAGCAAGTACGAGCTTGTGATGAGAGCTTGAAGCAGGTCGACGGCTGCCTGCGTCGGAGCTGAGAAATCTTGCTCGTCATTCTTCAGCAAGGAGAGCAACTCTTCGATATGTTCCCTTACTGGCTTCCCATCTTCTGACAAGTCGGGAACAGGGGCTAGCCGACCAGCGGCCACTTCTAGTGAACTTATCGATGGCAGCTTCAAACGAGTGACGACGTTACGTAGAATGCGATGAGCCTCTGACAATGCCGGCATGGAGTCTCCGGGCATACGAAAGGAGGCAGTGAGAGCGCAATGTCCATAACGTTCGTTAATTTGACGGCGGTCTTCCTGGGAAAGCATTGCGTCGGGATCCCCATAGCTACCAAGGTCTACATCAGCCGCCCCTCCCCATTGCTCGATGGCATCTGAAACTGCGATATACGAAGCGGAATCCTGGTTTATGATCCAAGCAAATACTGCATCCCAATCATGATACTGTGAGCCTTGAGAAGGCACAGCCCCCTTCAAGGGCACAACAGTTTGCGCCCCCATTTCTGACAACGACACCTTCCGACGCTTCCACTGGTTATTTCCATAAAGCCACGGCCCAGCCAGGCAGCGAAGATCACGAGCTAATGTGCTGTCATTCGGCTCGTTCCCGTTGTCCGTACGCATGGTTTTCGAAAATAGGAAGTCCACCGCTTCAACGGTGCCTAAACCTTCGAACCATTCTATTGACTGCGTCTCGGTTTCTGTGGGGTGATATTCGTAGTCGCGTCGTAAGAGCGGGAGGACAGTCCCAAGCACCCAGTCCCTGAGATAATCGGATCGTTCCAGAAATGGAGCCAGGAGTTGCGGCAACTGGGCAATCAGACCAGTTTGCTGATCAATCCTATACGCTCGGTGCAGAAGGAATAGAATTAATGGGTCTTCGGGCGCCTCGTGGTGAGCCTGGTCCATTCGCAAAGACAGAAGTCTAAGCTTCCGGACCTTCTTACTGGCCGCCGCATTGCTTAGGCCGTCCAGAGGTGCCGTATCGATGGTAGCTTCGTTTCCTGATACATGGCCGGAATCGTACTCGATAAGGAGCTGAACATATTCTGAGCTGTCGAGACTCTCTGGGAGATAGGTGAGGAGGATACGCAGAATCAAGTCATGTAGCGCTTTCGGGTGGGTAGCTAGTAAAGCACGAAGTGTCCTGATATCTGCTCTGATGGCCGCTTGAACGGCGAGCAAAATAACTTTCGCCGGCGGGAGGTCCAAAGTCGCCATGCTCATTTGCAACCATGTAGATATTTGGCGGATTGCTCAGAGAAGGCATCTGAAATATCATATAATATTCGTGAGAGCTCTCACATACCCCAAAGTTTACAGATACGTAGCTGGTCCAAGCATATAAGGTTTCAGGCACTAAGGCATCCATGCATGGATTGTTCCGCTGCGGCAACGACGACGCTCGCGGGATCACGAACAACCAGAGTAACGAGAGTGAAGATACCAAAGAATTGGCAATTGACCACCCAAAATGTCGTCAGGATATGGACTTAACGGAGGTATGTCAATTGAACCCACAATACTCTGCCATTGGAGTCAATTGCGGCCCCTGGCGACCCTGCCCCAGCATTTACTAAATCGCAATAACTAGGTTCATCCCGATGCTTCCCATTCTGGCAAGAAGTTCTAGCTTGCTACGTCGTCAACACAAACTCGGATGATACCTCTGGCAAGAGGAAGTGCCAGCCGGTCCTTGAAGATTACTACGAGTGCCTGCACCACAAGAAAGAGGTACGGCCAAACTGAGCGGCACTCCGACAGTCCGAATCGTCAGTTATTGCAGGCGCTAACATCAACCTAATAGGCACACCGCGTCGGTGCGATACAAACAGCATACCGCAAGCACCAAGCATCAAACCCCCGAGAGGACGCACCCAAGGCAGGAGAAGTCAGGAACTTGGGATTATTAGATAAGGACGACGATACGACGGCCCCAGGAAGAAAATAGACGGCAGCTGTGGAGATTTGGGAGTGAATTGTACATAAGGCCGGCTATGAGTTAGGTTATTTGCCGACCATTTAAACCTACGTTACCTAAACAGCTTTGTTTGACTTTCTTTGCTTCTATTGTGAACGGCTGTTCCTTGAAAGGCCCTCTGAGTAGAGACCTTACGGCCAATCCAAGACAATCAACCACGGACAAGGAGACGTTGGCCAGAATCTTTTATTGATACGGCATCTAGCTGGTGCGAATGTTTTCATCTATAGGGTATCTTTCAGCCAAGGGTGATTCAAAGTTATCAATCTAGCATTCCTGGCCCCTTGAGATCTTGCTAGCCACATTGGACCAAGAGACATGCGTAGCATATACGTACGAGTCGAAGGAAGTGTGGTTTCGTTGAGCTAAGTACAACTATATGCCAGCTTATAGTTGTCTGACTTAGCGTTGTGAAGTGTTGGATACTTACCCCGTATTTCTTGTTGGCGGTTACCATGGAGGGAGCAGAAGCGCTTGTTGTGAATTCACCTCTCAACACAACCTTGGATTTCTCGTCACGACAACACTTTCCTTGGTTATCACTCACGTGGATGGTTTTGGAGCAGAGACACCGCTGTCAACATGCCATCCTGCCGCGGTATAACGTTGAACATAACATCAGCTGGTGATTCGAAAGTATATCCAGAGTTCCCTCACCCAGAAAGCTCCCAGCTTCAAAACAACGGATCGTCTACTCTATCAGGTAACAATTCCAAGGCGACTTCTTCGTTGCCTACCAAAAAAGGACCAGGAAAGAAAGCTCCCGACTCATCTAACCCCCATGTTTCTGTCTACATCCCATCCTTGCCTGGTATGCATAATGTTCTACTTTCTATTCTAAAGCATATGGACCTGACAACCTCACAAGGAACCCGATTCGTTGTGCTGTATGCTATAGACCCACCACACACAGATGGCACAAATGTGTTTCTCAAGCTGTTTATGAATGGTCGCCCTGTCACTTCATGGGGGATAGATCCAAGAACCATGCCGGTGGGGAGAGCTATGCTGTGCCTTTTCGAAGCCAACAAGAAGTTAAAATCTAAGTCATCGATACTTAACCCAGCAGAAACCAAACCGTTCTATTTCAAAGACCAAAAGCGAGGCGTTTCGGCGGCTGATGATGGCGGCGTAATTGAAGTAAGGGTCTTCAGAGCCTATGGAAAAAGACGTCGTGGTGCGATTCTAGATCCGTTCAAAGATCAGGGTATATTTGGGATTGAGTAAGTCCCACGCAGCAAGTTAGTCTTAAATATGAGTACTTACATGAATGCAGGTTCAAATCTTCAGGGCTTCTTGAAAGGACCAGGTACAAGTATTTCGACTGGCTCTTGGAGGACCCAAAAGACGACCCCTTTGTGACATTTCGCTTTCACTACCGCAGCTGGGATTCTCTAGAAGCCTTGCAGCTCGTTCCTGAGGATTGCGATCGCGAATTGCTGCCAAAATTCTCCATAAAGAACAGCCTTAGCATGCCCAACCTGCCAAGAGATAAACCCACACTGACCAGCTCTGAAGTTATCAGTAGGTTCAATAATGCCACAGCTAACGAGGCACCAGAGAACCACAGTCGCTCACGCAGTCCAGATGCTTCATTGTCAACTAAAAAGATTGAGAACACCATATTTGGCCAAATGGTGGCAGAAGACACGGCTCTTTCACTGGTCCGGTCTAAGCAGGCCACGCAGCCAGACGCCAACAAGCCAAAGAAGAAGTATCAGATTCCTACATCGATATTTTCCATCTCAAACAAGGAGAAGTGGATGAGCAAGGAGAATCTCGAACTGGACGTAAGGCCACTTCCAGAACCTCCCAAGGGAAACTCTCATACAAGAAAGTCTTCTGCATCTTCAATAGCATTCTCCATTGCGCCATCTTTACGGTCTTGGGCAGATGGTGATAGGAGTGAGTCACCTGGACCAGTGCTATGTGTTGCAGCCGAAGTACAAGTTCTCCATACTCCTCAACTTAACCAGTACGGGCGTAAAAAGTCAGACTTCGATGATGATGGTAGTATCTCCAGCACTGCCGATCACAGTGATGCAAACAGCGAGATTGACCAATCTTTTCAACTTACTCTTTCTGCGCCACCGGTCTATCCGAACAAGGACATGTCCCCGGTTAAAAGATCACCAGTTAAAAAGCCAGCAGCTCGAGGTCTTCCTCTTTCTTCCAGTTCCATCTTTCCTCCTCCAGCAATGAGACGGGATAGAATGAGACGCATCCGGTTCAAGGACCAAAAGCGAGGATCCAACTCCCCAACAGGAGGCTATGAAGCTGACCATGAGCGCCTCAATTCATATCATGGCTTAGGTCATCCCAGCACCAGCGGCCTGCCTGCCAACATGAACATATCTCAGGTTCCACCACGGCTACTTGCTGTCAACTCTGGTTTCAGCTTCGAGTTCAGCAACCCTTTTAATGGTGACGGTGATGAAGTCACTCTCAGAATCGAAAGCGGAAAGTCTGAAGAGCGCAACAGTGAAGCCCCCCGAAACCAAAACAGAGAAAATAAATGAAGATGCTATGAAGCCTTCGGCATCCATGGTATCCATTAACTTGTTGCAGCTGTTGCAGTCAGTACTGCCGCATTGATCTACAGGAGGAATACGAGCATGCTCATTTGTGTTTGGCTACGATGCAATAGCAAAATTTGTAAGAATATTCTATGCCGATTGATCGTTATTCGCCGAGGGGCTTGGATTTTCCAAACTCTACCCAGCTCCATTCTTTGCGCTATTTTGTGCTACTGATTTCTAGGCCATGGCAAGGCAAAAGCTTCTCATTTGTTTTTCAGGTTGGCAACAGCACCAGATGTACAATAGAATCCCAATGCTTTATAACCAAGTTCCATTACTGATGCTATCCAAAATGTTCATGAGTCTGTCCGTATCAATGAGTGAGACGTTGGTCCCTATGGGTTTATACTGATAATCCAACACTTTGATAGGCTACTCCAGCACAGTAGTTATGAAAACTATTAGGCAGCACAAGAATTAGGTATTGTAATCTGTGATGTCCCATTTCAACGGAGAATTTTAGTTAGATCTTATTCTTCGCTGCGTCCTCCTTCATACCCTGCTGAACCCAAGCCCTGGTCTCCTCTGCCAGTTTCTTCTTTTCTTCAGGGGTGGTAGCAGGCTTGGGCTTTGGGACTGGCACATCGCTTCCCTTTTTGACTCCTGGTCTGGCTTGCATCTTCTCTCGCCATGCCTTTAGATTTGGGAAATCCTCAATCTCGATCCCCGCCCATGCTGCAGACGACTGCAACCCGTTAGTTCATTATACCTTGTAGAGATGAGAGAAATTATACTCACAATCCAGCCAATGTGAGCAATGTCAGCAATGGTGCATCGGTCACCAACAAGGTATCCCGATGACGACTTCTGTAGGTGCTTATCCAGTACGCCATAGAGACGACGGGTCTCATTCTGGTATCGATTTATTCCATATTCGATGGTTTCGGGGGCATAATTGGTGAAGTGGTTTGACTGCCCCTGCATAGGACCAACGCCGGCATTCAAGAAAAATAGCCAGTTGTTGGTCTCATAATACTCTCTTGTCCCTCTCGGATACGAGATCTTGTGCTCCTTATCATACTCATCAACTAAGTACTGCTGGATGCTCCCGGATTCAAACAGGTTGATTGTCTCGCCATCCGTGAACTTATCCGTGAGGGCCGGGATCCGGCCATTCGGGTTTATTGCCAGAAATGAGTCAGTTTTTTGCTCCATCTTTCCCAAAGCAATATGTGTGACTTTGTAGGGGAGGCCAAGCTCCTCAAGCGTTATAGAGATCTTGACTCCATTGGGAGTTTGGGATGTATAAAGATGAATATCTGGAGTGGATGCCATTTTGAAGATTTATGAAGGGAAAATGAGATATTAAGATATTAGTTTAGTTAACGGGAATGTGACGGGAAAATGGCTCTTCTTATAGTTATAGGTTTGGGCCAGAGTCCTCCTTCGACCTTCTATCTTGCTCAGTAACACTTCTAGCTTACATGATGGAGGGACGTCATTACCCCTCCCTCGGCATTATAAAAACTGATTAGAAATCAACTAATAATCCTAACAAATCCGACCACATGCACAGACGGTATATCTATTCGACCGATCATGACGGCCTTGTTGTAGAGAACTGAAGATTATATCTCTAAGCTAAGATTTTAAGCTTACTCGTAGAGTATAGCTGTTTATCGTGTCTGGTTTGGTACTCCTGTCAGCATTTAAAGCACCCCATCACGTGATGAACCACCAAGTATGCGGGTGCGGCGACGCTAGCAGCGCTAATGGCCTCATGGTATTTCTAAAAAGCTTCGCCTTCTATCCTGGCGCCATAATCTAACTTCATCCAACTTCATCACAACGTCTTCATCCTCGAACTAGTTCGACTCAGCACAAGATGGCGTGGCGTAACCAAGGCACAACTGGCTCAAACAACATTCCTTTGGGAACCAAACGACGCTTTGGAGATGACGACAACGGCCCGTCAGGTGGCAATCACGGCGAATACAACCAACCTTCGTCAGGCCATGGGGATGGATACAGGCGTGGCCGTAGCCCGGAAAGACGTAAGTGCAAACTCTGCTCATGTTTTACAAACCCAAATCTAACTGTGCTTGAAGGCCCGGAGCCAAATAACGATGGAGCTAAACCAGCCCGCAAAAAGAGAAACCGCTGGGGCGATGCAACCGACAACAAAGCAGCCGGTCTCATGGGACTTCCGACCGCGATCATGGCGAATATGACCAGTGAACAGCTTGAAGCATATACCCTCCATCTTCGAATTGAGGAAATTAGCCAAAAGCTTAGAATCGATGATGTCGTGCCAGCCGACGGCGACAGGTATATTTGTCCCACTTATGGCATATTCGAACAAATAACTAACAAGAAAAATAGATCCCCGTCTCCAGCACCACAATACGACAACTTCGGTCGCCGTGTTAATACCCGAGAGTACAGATACAGAAAGAAGCTGGAGGACGAGCGACACAAGCTGATCGAGAAGGCCATGAAGGTCATTCCTAACTACCATCCGCCGCAGGACTATCGCCGCCCAACTAAGACACAGGAAAAAGTCTATGTGCCAGTCAATGATTATCCAGAGATCAATTTCAGTATGATTGCTAACCCTCTAACCTCTCTAACACTTTTAACCTCCATGCCCTCCCCCTTTTTCATTGCCGTGTGGCATTGCGTGCTGCATTCTAACCTCAGGGTGCGACGCCTTGCCATCACTAACCTCTCAACCACGTTTTGCTCTAAACTTTTGACCATAAACTAACACTTAGCTTTTTTCCTACTAAAGTTGGATTACTTATCGGCCCCCGTGGAAACACGCTGAAAAAGATGGAGACTGAATCGCAGGCTAAAATCGCCATTCGTGGCAAAGGATCCGTGAAGGAAGGAAAAGGCCGTTCGGACGCCGCCCACACCAGCAACCAGGAGGAGGATCTCCATTGTTTGATCATGGCAGACACCGAGGAGAAGGTGAACAAGGCCAAGAAGCTGATTCACAACGTCATTGAAACTGTAAGTGTTTCCTCCCTCTCTTGCCTGATTCAGCATCTAATATTTTTAGGCTGCATCTATTCCGGAAGGCCAAAACGAGCTTAAGCGTAACCAACTGCGTGAGCTTGCAGCTCTTAACGGTACGCTCCGTGACGACGAGAACCAAGCTTGCCAGAACTGTGGCCAGATCGGCCACAGGAAGTACGACTGCCCCGAGCAGCGCAACTTCACCGCAAACATCATCTGCCGAGTCTGTGGCAACGCTGGTCATATGGCGAGAGATTGCCCAGACCGACAGCGTGGCGCAGATTGGCGCAATGGGCCTCCTGCTCCTGGAGGAGGGCCTGGCGGATTTGCTGGCCGCCCTGCAGCCGGCCGAATTGGCGCTGGCGATGCAGTTGATCGCGAATACGAGGTAAGCCAATTCCCGAACTCTCCGTACGTCTAGCAATAACTAACAAACCTTTAGCAACTCATGCAAGAATTGTCTGGTGGCGCTCCTGCACCAAATGGCGACGCTCCTCAACGTATCGAAGCTGGCCCAGGCGGTTATGATCAAGGACCACCTGCTGATGCCGGCGATGTGAAGCCATGGCAACGCGGCCCGACTGGTGCTGCCGCCCCATGGCAGCAACGCGGCCGTGGCGGCGATGATTACAACTCCCGTGACCAGGCACCAAGCGGCGGTGCGGCTCCATGGGCTCGGGATCGTGGTGGACGCTCTGATGACAGAGATCGCCGCGGTGGTGGTGACTACTATGGTGGCCATCATGACAACGGCTACGGCGCCCCGCCGCCACCACCACCTGGAGGTGCAGCCCCTTGGCAATCAGCTCCCCCACCTCCCGCTGCCGGCCCCGGCTACGGCGGATACGGTGGCTACGCAGCCCCCGGACACGGCTCTGGTTACCCTCCTCAGCAAGCAATGGGTGCTCCTCCTGGGCTTGGCTCTTCAGGCGGTGCCCCACCACCCCCAGGCGCTCCTCCTGGACTCAACGCTCTCCTGGCGCAATATGGTGGAAGCCCTCCTCCACCTCCTCCGTCTGGAAGCGCGCCACCTCCGCCTCCTCCTGGTTCTGCTCCTCCGCCTCCTCCGCCGAGCGATCAACCCCCGCCACCACCACCAAGCTATTAAACTACCGACTAGTAGTTTACGGGACACAGGGACGACTAACACGTCGCATAGGTGATTAACACTGACAGAAAGACTGATTCTAACTGATGCAGCTCTGGCTTTAAGAGTTCAATGGGTTTTTTATTTCGCGTTGTTTCTAAATTAATTGTAACTTGAATTCAACACTGTATTTTTATCGGTTTGCAGCTAAATATAAGCATAAATCGCAATGTGACGGTGTAATATATATAGTATGACAGGGTGATCTCATAAGGTACAAAGGACAGGGAACACACTCACCAATATGCCAAGCAAAGATTGGGTTGCAGGATAATCTCCGTTTGTACCTGATCCTGAGTATCTCCATCTAAGACATGCGCTCCAGGTTTTCCCGTGTATGCGTGAGGTTGGAGTTGTTGTGTTCGGTCTCCTCAGGATGGAGTACTTTGTCCCTCCAGGATCAGTATACATCGCCGAGAAACCTACTGTGATAACCTCAAGGACGAATCCCACAAGTTGTGCCTACTATACATCATTCATAGAATATCTAAAGGTTTTATATTCAATTAAAGACATCCTGCATCTTTCCTAGGCTGTGTGGCTGGTCGTTCCTTCCCTTGGAAGTTGCGGCTCCTCGGTAGGCTGCACCTTCCATACTAGGGGTTCATAGACACGGAAGGCAACGCACCTTCCCACTTTCCCACTTCCTAATAACTTTCCATTACCCTTGTACTTACAAGTTCATTGGAAAATACAACGCGAATTGTTTGATACAGCGAGTGAAAGAAACACACAGACACCGTTTCAAAGGTTCTGCGTCCCGGGAACGGCTGCTTGCAGATCGCCCAGAGCCTCAACCCGACGCGTTAATCCAACTTTCCTCAGCTTAGGCGGTCTGGCTGGAAACTAGGCATCGTCGACAACACCAACGGAGACGGACCCATGAGTGACGGAGAAGAGACACCTGCATTGCAGGTCATAGTCCTGGTGAGTCCAGTGCAATTGTTGGCGCTTTCTGCATCCTTCCAGGCCTTGCTTCTCGTGGGAACCCTGCCTTGAATGCCGTGCTGTCTCACGGCCTGCCCTATATGTGGAGAATGGCCATTTTTGTGAACTATCCGTTTGATCACTTCCCGTCTTGTCTCAATCCTGCTCTTGATCCTAGTCTCCCTGCGTTTGTCTCCCAGCATTGTGTTGTTCAATCCTCCTGTCGTTCCGATTCATGGCCACGTGACTTGCCACCTGCCAGATGAAGTTGGCAGCTGGTGTCGCTCCTGTTCAATCTTGACTTTAATCATTCCTTGAGATATCCCACAGTGATTCCTTTGAGGTAGTATGCTAATATGAGCACTTAGGGGTCCACCGGTGGTCCGTTGGAGGATAATACAACCGCATTCCTCGTGCGTTCCTTGTCCGAGGACTGGAAGAAGGGATCCGTCTTAGCTGTTGATGCTGGAACTCATCTGTCGAGCATCTCAAGGATCATTGAGCAGCATCTTCCAGAACGAACACAGGTGAATGAGAAGACCTTCCTTACCACAGGTCCATTTTCGGGTCTTGAGCTACCTCACATATCGGCGAAGGCGAATGCAGGCCACATAACCAAAGCCATCGTCGACACTTACCTCATCACCCATCCACATCTAGACCACATATCCGGTTTGGTTGTAAATACCGCTGCATTGCCCGGTGTTAGGCCAAAACGCATTGCTGCACTCCCTTCAACGATATCAGCGTTCAAGAATCACATATTCAACAACGTAATATGGCCCAACCTTTCGGACGAGAATGATGGCGCTGGTCTTGTCACCTACATGCGTCTGGTAGAGGGAGGGTCTGCAGCCCTAGGCAATGCAGGAAGCAGAGGCTATGTTGAGATATGTGAGGGACTTAGCATCAAGACTTGGTCAGTCAGTCATGGCCACTGCATGGAAAACCACTGGCATCGAGGGTCATCCGTCGGACATGGCCGCATTTCCCACGATAGCGTTGATGCGACAGCAATGCAGCGCTCTGCCTCAAACTCCACACCAGGGCAGAGGCATAGCTCGCCTCGCCCACAATACTCGTCGCATCCACCTCCTCAAGACAACATTTGCGTTTATGACTCTTCCGCCTATTTCATTCGAGATATCAAAACTGGGCGTGAAGTATTGATTTTTGGTGATGTCGAACCCGACAGCATTTCTCTTTCGCCTCGTAATCACCAAGTCTGGACGGATGCTGCCCCAAAAATAGCAAACGGCACGCTCAGGGCGATTTTTATCGAGTGCTCCTATAGTGACTCCCGGAATGACGATACTCTTTTTGGGCATCTTGCACCCCGCTTTCTAATAGAAGAACTTCTAGCCTTAGCGGGCCACGTCGATATCGCTCAGACAAGGAGAAACTCGTCAGGCACCCCTGGCATGGCTCAATCCCCGAGCGACCTTCGCAAGCGGAAGCGTGTATCCCAGACCTTGTCAGCAGCTGGGGCATCCTTGGAGGCAGATATGCCAAGTCCGGCGATAAAACAGAATTCTGAGCCATGGTCAGCAAGAGAAGTCATTCGCAAGGCCCACAGAAAGGACGAGGCGAATGTGAGCCCTCACACCCGAGCCCTACCACACCCACCAAATGCTGGGCTTATGCAACTTGATTCATTCGAATTGGATGCACGAGGCCCACGACCCGGAGGACGGGATATATCTCAACCCGGGTCACCATTCAGCCCTACGCATGTGCCGACTCAAACTTCTATGACTTCCTCGGCAGGAGATCTAGCCAACGTGGCGCCGGAACTAAGCGGTGACGGCATTAGGACACCCTTGGGAAAGCCTCGTGATTTGAAAGGAATGTTGGCGGGGTTGAAGGTGGTGATTATCCATGTCAAGGACAACTTGGACGATAATGAGCCTGCTGAGGACACGATATTGAGGGAGATGAACGAGTATGAGCAGCAGGAGAAGTTGGGATGCCACTTTGAAATTGCGAGAGCTGGGATGAGTGTACTGCTCTGATAGACGTTCATTGTTTTGTTTGTAATGAGATACACGCGGCGTTGGGGAGAGGTGATTTTGTAAAGCGGGTGGCGTGACGATGATGGTGTTTTGTTATAGGGGACGAGAGCGGGGGGGTTGTAAGAACTCAGCTGGCAACATTCTTCGTTCCAAAGTAGGCTGGAGTATTGTTAATTGATACGCACATTACATAGAGTTTGCATAGGAGTTAAGCCTAGTACTATACAATTGGGGCTGCTTCTAACCGAAATCAACGCTTATCATTCACTGTACGCTTTATAAACCATTGCTTTGATGCCAAATCTGGCACTGACGTTTTTTAAGATATAAACTTTCGTACCCTATAACATGACATTCAAAGCATAGTAAACTTGGTTTGGAGTAATTGATTTTAATATTTATTGGTATGCACCAATATCCATAGTCCCGCTCTACAAAAATGCACAGTTGTCCACAATCTCTTATTGGTATACATTTATCATACGACTTCCAACCCATCCATTCCCCGCCAGAACCCTGCCCTGGCAAAACACTCCCCCACCATCCCAAACCCCAAAACCCCTAAAATGCACCATGAATCCCACCTCTTACTAGCTCACCACACCCTACGAGACAGGAGCCGTGCTTCTCCGCTCCAGTGGAGACGAAGAAAGGAGCGGCGACCCAGATGATTTTAACGGTGAGGTGGCAGCTTCTGATTGTGCCTTTCCTTGAGCAACTGCAGATGGAGCCTTCCTCCGTGGTCCTCTTGCGCGGCCCTTCGTCATATGGGTTAACTGTGGCCCGTCTTGCTTCTCAGGCCCCTTGGATGCTAGCCGACTGGCAGTTTCCAAGTTGGAGCTAACTTTTCTGCTCGAGCCTGCTGGCTTTGGAGGCGGCCCTCTCGCCAGTATACCTGCCAGAGCAGGGTTGAAGCGCCCGGCAAGTTTGCCTTGGGGAGCTGTAGGAGAACCAGCCTCTGGTGATATTCTCGGTTTCGGGGAATTGTAAGGTAGGTTGTTTTTTGATAGCGTGTCGGATAAACCTTTGTCAGAGCCAGCATTGTCTCGAGTTCCAGATACCACCGTATTAACCCTTCCCAAATTCGCTTTCTTGAGCAAGGCTTCGGGAAGCTGGGGTTTTACTGGAGGAAGTGTGGATTGTGTGGCCCCGACCCCGCCTAGCTGTGCCTTCTTGCGCAAGGCTTCGGGAATCTCAGCTTGAACTGAAGTTGTGGACTTCGTGACTCCAGTCCCGTCTAATTGTGCCTTCTTGAAATCTTCCTTCTTTTTCAGAATAGCATCCTTAAATTCGTCTCTATGCTCTGTTTTCTTGGGACCGCCAGTTAAGCTCAGTCCTGCTTTCCCACGAAGAATGTTGTCCTTCAGTTCATCAGGGGCGACATAATTTTGAGTTTTCGTGCGCCGAAGCTGGCCGAACACATTTTTGAATTCTGGTTCGTCTTTGCTGACAGCAGGCGAAAGTATCTGCTTTGGTTTTGCATTCGATATGAAGTCTTTTTTAGGCGGAGTTTCTGGTTTGGTTTTACCTATGACTGGAGATGAGGGTTTAACAGCCAGAGGTGTCGCAGGCTTGGTCTTGCCAATGACCGGAGAGGAAGGTTTAATGGCCAGAGGTGTCGCAGGCTTGGTCTTGCCAATGGCCGGAGATGAAGGTTTAATAGCCAAAGGTGCCGTAGGCTTGATTTCGATTTTTTTAGAGCTGTCTCCTTCTAAAGCCTCAATCGATACCTTGCCTGATACGTTACCGTGGTCGGTCTTTGTTTTGGGAGCAGCATCCAATGCTTTGTTCGACTGGCTTATTGGAAAAGTACCGCTTGAAAACCCCGCTGGTAATCCCCCAACGGATAAAGGCTGGGCAATTCCTCCCATTGGTGGCGACCTCAGCAAGCCTCCAATGCTCACTTGGTGTTTGTGGCCAGACGGTTTGTTCGATGTTTCTCCAGTTGGAACCTTTTGCTTGGCTTTGCTAATTTCTGACATCCAACTAGGCTGTTGAGGAGGAGGGGCTGTCTTGGGCTTCGGAGAGTCTGGTTTGTTTAAAGCGCTTTCAAGCCAGCTGGACTTTGTGGGACTCCATCTACGGGTGTCTGCGGATTTGGGAGGGCTTGGAGGAGGGCTCGCGCTGGGTGCTGAGTTCTCTGACCTGTCAGTTTGCCGTCCAGAATGTGCATCCGATGACGCTTGAAGTTGCGAGGCCGGGATTCCTGGCTTTACAAAGTCCCCGTCTAGGATGACTTCTGATCCAGAGCCCCATTGAGCGCCTGGTCTTCCCTGGCGGGCACCCTCGAGGCCGGCCGCAGCATTGCTATGGCTAGAACTTGGCCTAGACGTGGATAATGGTGTGTTCTCTCGGCTCAAACTGCTGGGGCGTGGTTCCCGTGTGGGAGAATTCAAAATGTTTCCAAGAGGCATCCTCGAAAGATCCTGGCTACTTCGATTACTTACGGAGTTACCACGGGTCAATCCGCCGGGTGACTGTACACTCCATCTTTTATTCACACTGTCAGATCGTTTCATCATTGCACTCTGGACAAACCCTCCCATCCCTTTGGTTGGGGATATTGGCCGATCCATCCTCTCTGGCGAAATGCGGCCCTGGGAAGGAGACATCGCGAGAGAGCGAGAAGAAATTGGTTGGTCTATATTTCCCTCAGCCGAAGATATTGATCCCGGCTGAGGAAACCGCTGTGCACTAGTCGCAGGCATCGGTGATACGAACCCAGTTCGACTCGTTGTGGAGCCATACGCGCTGCTCTGTGTTATACTGTCTTTAGATGAGCTAGTTCTTGAAGGTGAAGATGTTCGATCTATATCCGGTTGTGTTGTTTCCTTGGCATCAGAGCTATCACTATACTCTCTCTTTGGAGTATGTGACATGCCTGGCAATCCCACGCGGTGGATGTTAGGTATGGCTTCGTCTACGTCTTTAACCTCGACTTGTGTCTTTCGATATGCGGCAGAGCCTTGTCCTCTGTCAGAAGTTTGTCGGAACCATGTGGGATCTTTGGCTGCGAGCGATTGTGCTATTTCGTTGCGGTCCATTGGCGCCGCGTCCTCTGGCGGAGGTTTAGAGGCCTCTATTGGAGAACGTGTAGTGGTTTCGCCTCCAATCATGGAAAATGGCCGTGTGTTTGATCGAACCGGTGATTGCGAATTTGGCCTGCGCTGCCACGAAAGAGTTGGGCTCCTTGACGGCATCGCGCTTGAGGGAGAGGCCCTGACAGATATGGTATGAACGACGTTCTTGTCTGGGACATCACTGCTGCGGCCAATGGCTGCTGGGCTATAATCTTTCGTAGGTGAATCTTCGCCAGTTAGGCGGCCCATGGTGTCGCCGAGCGGTTGCTCTCGATTTGATAGTTGAGATGGGCGTTGGAGTTCTCGAGATGGAGTCAAAGCCGCATTCGGTGATTGGGTGCGAGTTTCAGCGGAGGCAGGTTTATATGGCGGTGGGTTATTAGTAGGAGAGTCCTTTATTGGGGATATTGATCTAGCGCGTTCTGTGTTGTTGTGGTGTTAGTGAGACAGGACAAGACTCTGGGTAACGTTCAACGTGAGTTCCAAAGACATGGGAAACACGCACCAGCCCGACGGGCTTGCCGTTCTTTTCGTCCCTGCAGAATCTCCTCCTCCAGCTTTTTGTTCCGCTCTTCATCCTCCTGGTCGCGCTTGATGCCCAGTTCCTGGATACGCTTCAAGAAGTCATTTACATCCTCAGCATCGGTTTCTGCTGTCGACGGCATGGCGGGAAAAGGTGACGGTTTTCAGCGACGTTCGCAACACATTCGCAAATACAAAGCAATGCAGTTGAATATACAAATAGCACGTTGTTCAAGTATGATGGCAGCGCTCGCTATAAGCTAGAGTCTTTCACAAAGTCGACAAGATGCGATCAAGAGCTGGAATCAGCGGTCGGTTGTACTTGCTTCAATCTATTTAGGTTCGATTTAAGCGTCACGATTCGTAGGTCTTGGCAAAAACCGCCCGCAGGACACCGACCAGCATCCGACATAGGAGTCGATCCACGAATCGCATGGGCAATATATGGTATTTTTGAGTCCTGAACTTATGCTCACCAATATGTCCCATAAGATTGGTATTCTTTTGTGCTTCATTCCACCTCCGACTCTGGTGTTCCTCAATTGTCTGAAATGCACCCCTCCATGTTTTGTTTATGTCTTGGCCAACTCGGCCCTTAGCGCGAAGGGAGTTGTCGCTGGCGCGTTGTCCCTCGACAACCCCCGAGATGGGTGCGACTATGGAGCCGCTTGGCCTCATACCTCTAGAACCTGTTTCGTCCACTCCAGTGAATGTCGTCCAGGTAGCCATGACAACAAGAGCTGTTTGAATTGTATGGCTCAGAACAAGAAAAGTCTAGCTTTAGCATCGTTAACCACCCAAGCTAGCCCTTCATTGAGGTTTGCACCTGTAACGGCGCTGCAACGAATGATGTGCCATTTATGGGATCGGATCTCATCTAGCCGCAAGCCCTAACCATGATCCTCCGTTAGCGGATGACTCTCGACATACAAGACCAAGTATTGTGCGCAAACCTCTTGGATTTCTGTCTCATCCATGCAGCCATTGACATCTGTCTTGTTCGCAAAGACCAGGAGACTCGCTCCTGACAATCTCTAACAAAACGGTTGTTGTCAGCATTGGTTCTTGGTGAAGGGGATCGCTGACGAACTTCCTCTTGCAACAGGCCGTGTAATTCGACCCTACAGTCTTCAAAACGCAGACGGTCAGTCGCGTCAACTACCCAGATGAGGGCGTCCGTCTTTTCAAAGTAGTTTCTCCAGTATGATCTCAAGGTTTTTTGCCCACCAACATCCCCTGAACGTCAATGTTAGAGTTGCAACTATCCATGAAAAGTGGACGGAAATGCTAACAAATATTAAGTTTATACCTTACAACCAGAGTCAGCTACATCCCAAGGGTTCCGGATGTTTGTACTCACCCCTCATAATCTATGGTCTTAATGATGAAGCCCAGAGTTGGGCTGACGCTATTAACATCTTCTCCCATGATCTTCTTCACAATGGTCGTTTTCCCTGCATTGTCAAGACCACTATAAATATCAGCTCCTAGAAAGAAACAAAGCAAAAGCGTTCATACAGCATCAATATGCGCATCTCTTTGTCCTTTAGACGCGCCTTTCTCAATATGGACAACATCGTTGTTGTCTGGTGATGGAATGTCAAGTGCATTCCATGTTCGAGAAGTTATTAATTCAAGCGATGCAGTCACGTGGTCAGTGGCCATTTGCCTCAACTGGCAACCATCCAGTTTATATCACCACAGTTTTAAAATATTCATGGTAAAATCTCTTCAAAGACAAGATTATGAGTGTTATAAATGCAACTACTGGAATAATTCCTTATTTTTTACTTATAATTTGGAAGACTTGCAATTGCCCTTCTGCTTGAGCTTCAGTTTGGGCATTATTACCCAATCAAGAATTATATACTATAGTTAGTATTCATATAAGTCAGTTATATTTGATCACACTCGTAACCTCTTTTTCTATGAAAGTGGGGAAGCAGAGGAGGCAGCTTTCAATCCTGGTTTTGTTCAATTGGAAATTTACCAGATACTACTCATGCCGCCCAAACGTCTCGACGGTGGCTGTACATGACAATAGCGATTACAGCATCTATTATTCAAGTGAAGGCATTTAATTTCTCGGATCTACAACAGTAGACCAGCTACTAATAAATAAAACGGAAGAAATAAGTTCTGAGCCTTTAAATTGCTGGTATTGGTCCTGAGCAGTATCAAGCGCCTCTTCAGACATTTGGGCGGCACGTGTATGGTTCTAGTATTTCTCATTTAAAGCTCGGTGCATCCATCTAGAATCTTCATTCTAAAACTATGATATTCGAGGGTTATATACAATTGATCTAGCTCTCTTGTGGTATTCTATAGGAGTAATAAATATTCGAGACATTGGTGAGAAAATCTATACAAGCTTTAAGTAATTGCTGGAGATAACCAACTTGTACTCGCCAGAGATTAGTCGGAGTGAATTCGGCTCTATCTGGGCTATCGAGATTATCATGGATATCGTTTGATTGTGCCGACTTGTTCAAGTGATAGCAAATACCACTCCTCTCTTCGTCAACGAACTCAATCTGAGATTACTCAACCAACCTCTCCTTTTTACGGTTTACAGATACCTATCACCATATACGAGGAGGCTTATACCTTCTACACCACGCTTTACATACAGAAACGAATCCAGTTGCAATGCAGTCAAAATCAATACCCCCTCACCTGAGGCGCCAAAATTCTACACAGAATCAAGAAGTCTCAACACAGGCCACTGCAATGCAGTCCAATCCAATACCGCCTCATTTAAGACGAAGCAGTGCGGCAAAAAGTCAAGAAGCCTTGACGAAAGCTACCACAGCTCAAACCATCACAATGCCGCCCCACCAAAGGCGTCCCAGTGCAGCGCATAGCCAAGAAGTCTTGACAAAAGCTGGATGGAGTCCACCTCACTTGAGGAAACATCAAAATGATGAAATTGTTTCTGGGACGCTCCTTCCCAAGTCAAACCTCAATCCAGGGCCATGCGCTTCCGACATTGAAACTGTGGCAAAAGGGTACACTCCCACAGAGTCCGACACAACTGAACCTGTGGCACAATCTGCAGGATCACATAGCGCAGGGAGCATAGAGCCACAGACACATGTCATGGCTTCTTCTAATGTGTCTACTCTACGCCTTCAAACCGGGACAAATCTGGATGTTGCTTCTCCTGAAGTCGACCCTGAAGTGAAATTGACTCAAACTCCAAGTCAGAAACTGCCCCCACACCTGCGACGGAGAAATATGGTCCAAACACCTACAGATCACAAACAGATCTTCAAGCAAAGCCCAATCTCGGCACCAATGTCCCTATCTGATGATGCCGGTGCATCTCTATCTAGTTTGAGTCAGACACCAGTTCAGCGGCAGAGGGGCTTGCCCAGTACTATGGGGGATACCGCCTCATCGGGAGTACAGACATGGCAAGGGAACGTTCTCTCCTCGAGCAACAGCCCTCTTTCCGCAGTTGGGTCCAGATCAACGTCGAACAAGTTTGCCTCCCCTATTGCAATCACCTCGCCGAATCCTAGTTCAGCTGGGTCACCAATTCATATTTTCCCATTTCATCTCAGGAAAGCCCAAGTTCCAAGTTCTCTCGTCAATTCCAAAGCCACCACCACGCAGCGTTGCACCCAGATTTATGATAATCCTGGCCTTCATTCCCGAAGTGAGTCAGTGGCACCACAAGCTGATTGTACTCCGGTAAAATTGCCTCCGCATCTGCGACGAGAGTCTTCGATTCCAGCCGAAAGCACAAGGCATGTTGTTGAACAGAAGGGTCCGACTTCGCTCGTCGCCTCTCTGGGAAATGGCTCCCAGCATTCGAACAATGAAGCAAAGCCACAATATATCCCGCCACATCTCAGGGGGAGGAAATCGAATACGATGCAGTCTTCTGACCTTAACAAATCAACGGTTGCTTCGAATTTGAACGAGACTGCTTCGGGTCGTTCTTCCAGTACTTTAGGAGGTGTACCCCTGGGTGGCAATGGGAAGGCTTCGACAGGGTCAAATGTCGAACTTCAGGTTGCTATAACCCTACCGGCCCAGGCTGGTTCCAGTTCAGCTCAGTTCGATATGTGCCAGGAAGAAGAATATAGCAATGGGTTAGTTCAAGGAACCGATGGCAGGTCTACCAAAGCCGCAGCACTCAGGGTTTATTCGGACGCTTCTATCAAAACCCACTCCGCCCGAAAAGACGGGAGTGATGTTTCGAGCGAGTGGGCTGATCTTCGAAAGCCCGGTCCAGTCAAGAGCCTGTGCATCAGCGATAACGATTTCGAAGACGACGCCTCGGTGAAGAAGTTCATTGGCACAGCGTTGGCTGAATGCCCCGGTGATGTGATCAAGCTCAACAGTCTCAATGACGATTATTTCTATTCCACAGATCCCACAGGTCAAGGATGGCATTTAGATGTCTCTGAGGAGTTTTTGAACGCCTATGTGAGGGTTTGGCGAGAGAAGCTTCCGGAAGAGGTTGCCATGGTCGATGTCAAGGCCACTCAATTCACGGAAAGCCTTCCGATCGACGTCGATTCGTTTATGGACGCTCTTGAACACCCTGAATCCTTTCCAAGTAAGTTATTTCTGTCATTCATTTAGCCCGTTTCTAATTCTTCCCAGATACCTCTACAGACAATAAAGAGAAGCAAGAGAAATGGACTTCAAAGATTGCCATGGAGCGAAGACAAACCCGGAAACTGGCTATCGCCCGGCGTCGACAGCGTGGGAAGAAGACTTATTTCGTGCCAAACATGCAACTAGGCGTCCAACCTTTCGAGTGGGGAGAAGATGCTACTCCGGCAAAGCCATACATTGCAATACACGTCCGCCCGGCGAAGAAGAACGACGTCCCTGGAATCACGGCAATCTACAACCAATGGGTCTCGAATTCCTTCATTCCTGAAGACCAGCAGCCAGTTACCGAAGAGGACATCGAATCCATCTTTGAAGCTGCACAGAAAGGTTCATACCCGTTCATTGTCGCTATCCGAGGAGAACTCCCTGTCGGAAGCCGTGTCGCAAGGTCGGATGAGGTGGTTGGGTTCGCCATGGTGGAAAGATGTTTGGGGTTTGGCGGTGCCTCCAATGGCCGATCCCGATCCACGGCAACAATCCAATTTTACGTCCACCAAGAATGCTTGCGACATGGCATCGGTGGGCACTTGCTTGACCAGATACTGCGTCGTGTATCGCGATTGCACGTGCCGTTTTCAGACCGCAATATTTGGATCAATCCCACAAGAGACACTCTCTACGAACAGATCCCGAACAGATTTCACCAGGTTGTGGTCAACAGGCCCATGGACAGGCCAAATGACCCGGATTTCATGTGGTTCGATGCGTTCATGAAGAAGTATAAGATTTGGGAGAGTCATCGTATGTTGTCTGTTGCACGGAAGCCTCGTACAACGAGTGGGACAAGTGCAACATTCCTCGACATTGTCACATATCAACACGAGGCAGAACTTGACGTGCGAGTGGTGGAGGGTTAATCGACAACTGGGCAAAGCTATTCCACGCTTGCCAGCGAATGGTACCAATATTTTGTTTTCTAATTTTACTTTAGGTTGGAACCTTGTTCCGGCCTGGCTCTCCGGGGAAACACGCTGAGATGCTGACGAAATTTTATGATTTTGGATGGGGGGTGAGGGATACGGAGCAACTTGACTGTGGCCACGCATGCCACCATATCCACGCTCATGAGGAGTTCTATCAAGCGTCATGAGGGGTTCTATCGAGCGTGCCTAGAACTTCTCATGAGCGTAGATATAGTGGCATGCGTGGCCACATTCAAGTTACTTAATTCGCATACTCAAATTGTATTGGTGTACAACAGATAAATTACAGTCCCTTAAAACCCATTGATGAACTTTCCCTAAATTTAAATAACATGGTCCTCTGCGTGTGCATTTGTGGAGTATTTCGGAGTTGGGTGACCCCTGTAACACCATATTATTTAATTGGTCGATACCTTTTACCGCCTTTCGCAGCTACCATTTTCTGCCCGAAAAAGTCTCGACAGCCAGAATTCATCCAAGCCTGCACCTCATTTCTGCAAGGCCCGCCCAATAAATCCTCAACCTTCACACAATGGTTAGCGCTAAGAAGATAAAAGCAAAGGACGACTTTGTTCTGACTCTGTCCGACAATGAAGACGATGCGAATCCCGAACTTGAAGTAGTGCCCGCATCCAGCGAATCGAAGAACAAGAAGCGCAAACGCGACAATGCCGCCGGAAGCAAAGACAAGTTAAAAAAGGCAAAGAAGGACAAGAATGTGGAGGTAGACGAGGAGGAGGAGGGGAATGATGGGGTTTGGGGCGCAAAAGAGGATGATGACGGAGCCATGGATTCCGATTTCGAGTTCCAGCTGGAGGCGGCGGATGCTGCAGGAGAAATGGAGGAGTTCGAAGGGTGGGGGTTTGAGAGTGCTAAGAAGAGCTTCGCTGGTGGGGCATCAAAGGCCGGCGACAAGAGGGCTGTCGATATTGATGAGATTATTGCCAGGAGGAAGGCTAAGAAGGGCGGCAAAGCGGAGGAGGTCGACGATATTGAGAGCAACGATGAGGATGCTGTAGTACACAACGACGAAGATGAATTTATGGCGGAGGATGGGTTCGGTATGGGTGTTGCCTCGGATGAGGAAGAGAGCGGAGACGAGGCTGCAGAAGACGAGGATGAGAGCATGGGTGAGGCCGGTGATGATAATGGCGATGCCGACTCTGACGACGAGTCCGTCGCCTCTGCACAACCACACCCAGACGATGTCCAGGGAGGCTCATCAGATGATGAATCTGACGACGATGTAGAGGAGGCTGCCCGCAGAGATGCATTTTTCGCACCAGAAGAGAAATCTGAGAAGACTGCGACGAAGGGTGAGGTTTTATCCTTCCAGTCAATGTCACTGTCGAGGCCTATCCACCGTGGTCTGGCAGCATGTGGGTTTTCCGCGCCGACACCTATTCAAGCCAAGACCATCCCAGTCGCCTTACTTGGTAAGGATGTCGTTGGTGGTGCCGTTACAGGTTCCGGAAAGACCGCGGCGTTTATCGTCCCCCTCCTCGAGCGTCTCCTATACAGGCCCAAGAAAGTCCCAACGAGCAGAGTCGCCATCCTCATGCCAACTCGTGAATTGGCCATCCAGTGTCACGCAGTCGCCACGAAACTTGCCAGCTACACGGATATCAAGTTCTGTCTTGCTGTCGGTGGTCTCAGTTTGAAGATCCAAGAGGCTGAGTTGCGTCTTCGCCCAGATGTCATTATCGCTACTCCAGGTCGTTTCATCGATCACATGCGCAACTCGCCATCTTTCACCGTCGATACCCTCGAGATTCTCGTTCTTGATGAGGCCGATCGCATGTTGGAAGATGGTTTCGCCGATGAGTTGAATGAAATTCTCACCACAATCCCGAAGTCGAGGCAGACCATGTTGTTCTCCGCCACCATGACATCGTCTGTTGATAAGCTCATTCGTGTGGGTTTGAACAGACCTGTTAGACTGATGGTTGATTCGCAAAGGTCGACGGTCACCACTTTAGTGCAAGAATTTGTCCGTCTGCGTCCAGGCAGAGAGGACAAGCGTATGGGTTACCTGCTTTATCTGTGCCAGAAGGTGTTTGCCAACAAGGTCATTGTCTTCTTCAGGCAGAAGAAAGAGGCACACAGAGCGCGTGTTATCTTTGGTCTGTCTGGTATGAAGGCTGCTGAGCTCCACGGAAGTTTGTCACAAGAACAGGTTCGTATAACTCTAATTTCCTCCTGTTATCAAAGCTAACATTATCTCTAAGCGTATTGCATCCGTCGAAGCTTTCAGGGATGGTAAGGTCTCGTACCTGCTCGCAACCGATCTCGCCTCTAGAGGTCTCGATATCAAGGGAGTCGACACAGTCATCAACTACGAAGCCCCCCAGTCACTTGAGATCTACCTTCACAGAGTCGGTCGTACTGCCCGTGCTGGACGCAGTGGTCGCGCATGTACTCTCGCCGCCGAGCCCGACCGCAAGGTCGTCAAATCCGCCGTCAAGATGGCGCGTAGCCAGGGTGCCAAGATCGCCTCGCGCGTCATCGAGTCTAATGACGCAGATGCATACGCTGCCAAGGTAGACGGGATGGCCGAGGAAATCGAGGAAGTCCTGAAGGAGGAGAAGGAAGACAAGCAGCTGGCACAGGCCGAGATGCAGCTCAAGAAGGGCGAGAATGTGATGGTGCATGAGGACGAGATCAAGTCTCGCCCGAAGCGTACTTGGTTCGAGAGCGAGGCGGATAAGCGGACTGCGAAGAAATCTGGGCGCGCCGAGTTAAATGGACCGGAGAGCATCTTGAAGAAGAGCATCAAGGGGAAATTGAGCGGCAAAGATAGGAAGAAGCTGGATGATCATGAATCAAGAGCAGAAGGAAAGGTGTGGAAGAAGGGAAGGGCAGAAAGGGATGGGAAGGGTGCGTTGGCGCCACAGAAGGGGAAGAAGAAGGTCGCAGGTGGGAAACCACCAGGAAAAGGAAAGCCACGGAGGTAGGCGTGAACTTTGGGAATGATTATTTATATTTTGAGAGGACTTTGTATAAACCCTCACGAACATGTCATACCGCCGTCCTTGCACTGTCTATGAATATTTTTCCCCGTTGCCTCACGACTAATTCTTCAAGTCTTTAACCTTTGCTTCCCCTCCACCCTGTCCTGTCTTCCCTTTTCCGTCGGTTCCATTGTGCCCTTCCACACCCATCTCCCTCATGGCTTTCTTTACTAACTGTGTCGCCTGGTCTGCAACATCATCCCCTTTCCGCCATTTCACCAGGGTAACTCCTTCTTTACCCAAAAGTTCGTTTGCCCTTGCCCATCTTCTATTCCATAACTCCAACTTCTTGTTTATCGGCGGGGTGCTAGCACCAGACGGAAGATCAGAATCGGAGCTGTCGGGGCGCTTAAGCGACGATGGTACGTCGGTCCGAGACGAGCGGTAAGCATTGATTCGGTTTGAAGCCGAAGCAGCGTAAGAAGCAGCTTTTGCAGTCAAGGCTTGGCGGGTGGACACACTTTCCGATGAAGAGTTCACCGATTGGGACTGCGAAAGATCACTACCGAAAGGAATATATGACGAAACATTCGGCATAGCATTATATGCTTCCGCTGCTTTAGCAGATGCAGCGGAAATATAGGTGTCGTCGTCAGATGGAGGTTGTTGTTTGTGTTTGTCTTCGTCTGGGAGAGGGTTGTTAGGCTTTGACGTGCGTTGACTGCCTTGGTGAGACGGTTCCGCCGGCCTGTTTCCAGCACGTGAATCATGTGATGTGTTCTCGAATGATAAAGTCCTGCTTCTTAATGAAAGGGGCTTGATCGGTCGTGGCGGTGGTGCTGGTGCTTTGGCTCCTTTTTCAGCAACGGATTTCCTCTTGATCTGCGGGGACTCTAGCTCTGCAAGATCTGCATTGAAGTGCGAAGAGTTGTTATTGGAAGGTTTGTGGGCCTCGTCCGGTTCGTCACCAAAATCGATAAGGTCACCCATTATTGGCCCTTTACTTGAAGTTGCTCGTGCTGGCAACGGAGGCCGCTTATCAGGACGGTCTGCTTCATCAGGTTTCTCGATCCGCGTATTGCTGCCATCTTGCCCACGGTTCACTGAGTTCTCAGTCAATCTTCGGGAAACGTAAGACGCGCCATAGCTTTCGTCAAAAAATGGCTGTTCAATTGGCGTAGTTACATCTCGAATGAAAACCCTACATTCCGTTAGCCACAATATCAGAAGCATTTGGAGCTATGGCGACATACCCAATAATCCTGCCAGGGTTCGCAAGCACAACATCCGTGTATACTTCCAAATCTGCTTCACCACTATCGCCCACAAGTAAGAACTTTCTCTCCGGGAAATCTCGAAGGATCCTTTCTAGCGTGCCTTTCTTTCGTTCTGCAACAGGCTCGAATATCCCTTGCAACATCCCACTATATTGCTTCAAGTGGTAGCTTCCAGGCGGTAGCCCGGCAGTTTGAAAAAACGTCGCTAAAATAGGAAAAAGCTGCCATGGCGAGTTTGATACATAATGCATACCAACGCCCATATCGTACATCTGACTGTACCACTCTTTAACGCCATCAATGGTCAAGTCACTCAGGTCTCGAATAAAGGCATTTCTGAAGATCGTCCGCGCTCCGCTGCTAATCGATGAGTGCTTAACAGTATCGTCGACATCGCTGATCACGCTGACGCCTTTCGGCTCTGTGATCTTCACCTCTTCTGTAGCAGATAGGTTTTCCGAAGCGAGAACACGGATGTGTGTTGGTACAAAGTCTAAGGCGGCCCTCAAATCAAAGTGGCCAGATTCGTTCGTCGTTACTGTTTTCGATTGAGACGACTTGTTGTCGTAAAAGAAGACCGTTACTGGTATCGATACAAGCGGATTCGTCAAAAATGGCATTATCCTTGTCATAAGATTCGTATTTGCTGCCTTTAGCTCTTCTGGACTCATATCCGCAGGCTGATTCCACGATGACCGTTTCGGAAGGTGGCCAGATCCTAGCGGTTGCCCGGGAGTTCCTTCGCCTCCTCGCGACTGGCTACGGCTGTCACGCATGCTATCAACGCGGAGTCCCTGTCCGCGGCCTTCACTATAGCCTCCTCGTGCTGCAATCTCCGTTTCATCCTCCCCTTTCCGCATAATTTCTTCAGCTTCACGTGCAATCCTCTCCTCATCTCTCTGAGCTTCATGAGCCTCGTGCCTGGCTTTCAGAGACGTACGCTCGGGGCTGCCCTCGCGGCTCTTCGGCGTCTTCGGTGCAGGGACGCCACTGAGCTGTCGAGCAAGCCCTAGTAGTATGCGATTTTTGCGGTTCATTGGGCCTCTGTGGGGCGTATAAACCCAGCCTCTTACATCCACATCAACGATCGCCTTGTCGTCTTCATGTTTTTGCCATTCTCCCTTCCACCACTCCGCACCGCTGTCCGTACTATCACCGCTTCGAGTTTTTGTCAAATCATCAGACGCCAGTTCCGAGTCGGGCTGTCGCTTTACGTGCCGTTTGCAATATGAAGGGAAGAGAATCAGCTCTTCGTGCCCATGCCTAACAATCGATACATCAGGAAATGATCCAGGCATGGGATCCTTGTCTTCATCCTCCTTCCTTGCTTCCCATTTTTCACTTGCAGCAGTTTGATATGATTGCCTCAATTCATTCGCCGCCTTAAGGTATCCTGCAATCTTCCGTCTTCTGCCTCCCCTCTCGGGGGCTTCATTCACTTCTGCCCCCTCATTCCTTCCATGGTCATGCGTTGCGCCGTATTCAAAGTCTCCAGTTCCTCGTCGAGGATATCTTGGTGTGGTCATTGCAGTTCGTTTTACGGATACTGCATCCTTATCGATATATTTGCTTGTGACGGTGGCTCTACGTTGGCGACGACCGCTGAGGTACTCAAGAACGCCTCGGCGTTGAGGGATTCTGGCTTGTCGCTTTCTCTGGCGCTCGACAATATATCTGTAGATGCGTGCTTGGGTGCGGTGTTTGTAGTAGGGAAGGGTATTGAGACGGAAGTCGGCTTGGTGATTTCGTACTTTGCGCCAGGTTTCTGGAAAGAGGTATCGCAAGAATGATGTTCGGTGGCGAGGCTGGGAGCGCGGGCTGTTCGTGAGGGACTTAAACGTCCGAAAGCGAAAGGGAGCCAGCTTTGAAGAGGCGATTACTGAATCACGACAGGTGGTTGCTCGTGTGCGAAATGGTCATGCGCTTCGTTAGAAGTCTTCGTGATCCATCGACTTGAGGAACTGGAGGTGGGGTGGACGTCATAAACAGGCCCGAAGACCCCTGCCACTTTTGGGTTATTGGCACGAGCCGGCTTCCAGGGTTGTTGTTCCTCCGCTAAATGTCAACCCTCCCCGTAAATACTGTCCTCTCCTGCCGCTCTTGCCGCTCTGTCAATAAAATAGGAGCAAAGTCCCCCCCATACAATGCATGACGCCTCTGCTTCAAGAGTCGATGTATGCAGTTTTATCAGCTTTATAAATATATGCAAATCAATGGTTTCTTATTTACGAGAACTATACGTTTCCTCACTAAGAGGTACAGCGTATTATCTATTGTAATTCGTTGCCTCATGAGATAAGCCCATCCCCACCTGAGCTGGTATAGAATCGCTCATAACTGGCTATATACACAAATCCATACCAAAAACTCCTCATATGCTATTCCAGGTTCCCTCGGTGTCATCTAACGCTAAGTCAAAGTCGTGAGCAGTAACTTTACTCCAAATCTCTACGTTGTCCAGCAAGATTCATATGCATTATCGCTTCCTGTCCCCAATCCTCCTCTGTCGTGGGATTGGCAACTTTTAATATTCCATCATTGCCCGACCCAGCGTGAGAGACTGGGCGTTGGCTGGGTAATGTCCAGGTGTCTCGTTTCCGCTCTCCCAAACCAGGCACCTGTGGTGGCGGGTAAGCTGGTGGCTTTGGACCTGGCTGTGGAGGCATTGGCGATGCGTGGCGTTCTGGACCGCCAAACCTAGGCTCGTCATATTCCGCTGTTGATGAAGAAGGAGCCTCTAACTCCTGCACGCCCGGCCGTGCCTCTGTCGGTGTATTTTCGCTCGGGGCAGCAGACGCGATAGGTATATCTCTGTACTCGCTGACTGGCATTTCCACCACTCCTGGCGGCGGTGAGTATGTGGTGTAGCTCTGGCGGTTTGCATCTGCTTCACTCCCTTCCGTCAACTGAGGCGCAGTTTCAACGTTGCGAAGGCTGCTCGCAATGATACTACTATTTCGCACGCTGGACCCACCTATGCCCGGCTCGGCGCCTTCGTTGACATTTTCTTGGGCAGCATCGGCATCACGAATACCAAACTGGGCCATTGTGCGCATTTTTCGAGTAACCCACGATGCGAGAATCTTGCCACGCTGTTTCTCGCCAAGTCGCGAGCGAGGGAAGTCTCCTTTGTTGACAAAAGCAACAATATCAACAACAATTTGATGCTCATTAAGGATCGCGTTGACAATGACGGGCACAATTGATGCCAGATAGGCCTTCCGTGCAACTTCAACGAGGACAACAACCAGCCCACCAGCTTGGAAGACAGCACTGTTTGGAGAGTTAGCAAATGCGCACAGTTAAGTTTAGAGGGGTAGTCTTACCTGCCACCCGAGACAATGCTTCGATGACACTTCTCGACCGAATATTCGATATCCATAGGGAAATGGCTCAAGCCATTGATCTCGAACGTCTCTCCAATACTACCAAGTACAAAAAGCACCTGCATGTCTACCTGAGCGCCATTTGGTCCAATTGGCCTGCTAACATTGTATAAGAACCCAAGATCTCCAGTCCGCACGTACTGAACGGTTGGGTCTCCATCAACAGTTCTTCCGTCAAAGCGTTCCGAGTCAAACAGGTCCTTTGACATATAGAAGGATTTCACGCAAGCCTCAGACACGACCCAGATTTCACCGAACTCGCCATCGTGGCACAAATGGCGGCTCTCTGGGTTGACAATCGCAATCTGCGTTGATACTGGGACCATTCCCGAATCTTGCAGCAGTAACGCTTTCGGGTCCGAGTCGGGGTCAACTGGGTAGATCAAACCTCTCCGCAGTGCTCTCGTATCAAGCCAAAGTTCAATTGGCTCAATACACATATATGACCGCGATGCTATCATCGGATTTAAGATATGCGAGTAAATCGTGTTGATGGCTGTCCTATCCAACCCTGTGGCGGCGAAGTGTAGACGCACTTTCTGGAACACATCAACGCGTGGCCGCCCCTCGGAAGAAATCATCATGTTTTTCAGCTCATGCAGGGCGAATCCTTTGCCAGGCATCATGGCCATAGCGTGGTCCAACATCTGAGGAGTCGCATATGTGTCCTTGATCTTATATCGAGACAAAGTCTGGAATAAGGATCCAGGGTTCTGCGCAAATTCCACTGGTGAAAGAAGGTAGGTTGGCGCTCCAACAAAAATACCCATCAGGACGCTATGTATGAAGCCAAGGCCGCTCGTACTACGCACACATCCCATAACAGGACGCGAGCTAGTCATCTGGCAAGTTTCCTTCTGCACTTTACAAACACCCATAATCGTATCATGGCCAAGTTGTACAGCCAGGCGACGTTGGTCAGGTGTCCAGTATATCCACACAAGAGCGGGAAATCCTGGCTGAACCCATGCAGGTTGCATTGTTAGACCGAGATCTCTGCAGCCACTGTTCTGCTTGGAGGGCTTCGTCGTGTTGTAAATAGGCGGCATGCTAATCTTTAGTACCTGAGCAGACTGCTTCAGGTGCTGAGAGACGACTTTCAGTTTTAGAAGGTGGTCCACCTCCTGATTAGCTATAATCGCCTTGACCTTGTATTCGGAAATTATGTGGAGAATTGCTGGCGCATCTTCACTGAGCCGATTCTGATCAAGTGGTGCCATCGGTATTGCCGTCACTCCTAGGCAGAAGCAGGCATGGACTGCGTATACGAAGTCTTCAGAGTGCGTATACATGAGCATCAAGCACATACCTGCTCTGACCTTCACCTTGTTCTTGAGGTAAATTGCCACAGCAGCAACCTTAGTGTCAAACTTTTTCCAGGTGATCCCTTTAGCTTCCTTGCCCCTACTATCAATAGTGCAGTAGGAAAGTTCTTCGGCCTGGCGGGCAACGCGCCATTGTGACAAATCAACAATGCTAGTGAAATTGTTCAACGGGGTCGAGGTCCTGTCATCAATAACTACTTCGCGAGGGTCGAACCCAGAGTATTGCTTCTCTCCTGGTAAGAGGATATCTTCTCTAGTCTGTGACGCCAAAGGCGACCATATGCCTCCCATCGGGTCAACGCCAACTGGAAGATTGAGGACAGCTCTTTCAACGCCAAATTTAACGTGCACACAGGGCAGATTTCCAAGGTCAAACTCTTTCCGGCAAAGCATGTTTCCAATCTCCCGGCGGCCGTTCTTGAAGACCTTGGGTAATGTGTTTGGAGCGGTTATCATGACGCAGTAAACGCGGAGATGGTGTTCTTGCATGAGAACCTCCATGCACTTTTCGGACAATGAGTCGAGCAATGCAGTATCGAGCTGACGCGGTGGCCCCCCCGAAGTGGTCGGTGCTGTTGAAGCGGACTGTGATTCCAGTAACACAATTGGAAGATGTTCGTCGTTAACAAATACGTCGAATGCTGAGCAATCGAAGATCTTAGGCACATTTTTCATAATGCTGACGATAATATGCTGGACGAAGAAGTAGCGGAATTCGGCAACCTCATGGCCATGCTCAACCCATTCAACCTTTTGTCGAAGGCGATCTTCGTACAATCCTAGGACAAATACTTTTCCTTCAATTACCGTGCCCAATAAGCCAGTACGGAGAAATTCTGGCTCAATTACCATAGGGGTAGGATCACCCTGGGCGAATTTATATGGCCGAGCATGGAATATCTGCTCGGTATGCTTTGGGAGTGCCCAGAAACCCCCTGAAAGGGATGGCGAATCCACCCAGATCTCTCCGATCGTGTGAGGCGATGCTAATAATCCTGACTCGGGGTCCACCACCGCTAAAGTTGCGTCTGGTATCGGGTAACCAAAGGCACCGACGCGCACTGTGCCAGCTTCATTTCCTCTTTTCTTGGCTTCATCGCCAATCGCAATAACAATGACTTCATTCGTCTTCAAAGCCTCGCGGTCTAAGAGGGCCTCTCCAAGCTCTGTTCTTTCTTTCCTTTCAGTGGGTGTTGTCGTACCGCCTCCCCCGATGAGGCTACCAAACCCGTTCTGTCCAGAGATTCTCTCTTTCTCTTTCTCCTCGGCCTTGTCTTTCTGTCTCTCATCGATCGACGATGTTTCCGAGCCTATCTCCAGGGTCAAAGGACAGCCCATCCTCTCTTCTCCTCCAAGCCAATCTCGCATGCTGATCACCATGCCTCCGTGTTCAGGTAGGCAAAGCATTGGAGCAACAAGTTCTCGTGCTCGAGGATTTCGCATCGGTTTCAGCCATCTGTCTGCCAGGACCTCGTGGAATTCGCAATCCACAGTGAGGGTATCAATCAAACATAGCCTGACGTGCTGGAAATTCGGTTCCATGCCTTTCTTAAAATTTCGGGTCGTCATCGGATCCTGCTGGTAGTTGTATGCCGCACGCTTCAGTCCTGGATAATCTGCTAGCATTAGGGTAGCTTTGTACTTGGTAATTATGTGAGCATATAGCCCGGGCGTCTCAACTGCAGCGCGCTCTATCCAAACATTGGTGTGACCCCCGTACACAGTCAAGAGCACACCCATTATCATCCCAATACCATGTCGAGGATCCAAATATGATAATAATATGTCACCCTTGGTTGTCTTTGATCCTGATATTGGTCGTCCGCTTTTGTCCCGTAGCGATGCGTTGAATGTGTCGCCGCCTGTGTTTGACGGGACAGTATCCAGTATCGCACTTAAACATGCCATTTGATGCATTATTGTTCGATGGCTCATAACCACACCCCGCAAGTCCCCAGTCGGTGCCCGTGAGAACTCTATGTATGCAAGGTCTGGCACAGCCAATGGTGGAGTTTCCTCCTTCTTTTTTGGATGAAAGCTGCCGAATTCGTTTGTTTTCCACCATTCGACACCACGGGGCCAGGTTAGCTTCTGTGCTGTTATATCTCTTTGAAATGCCTTCAGGTTGTTATCGGTGGTAAGTGCCAAATGTGCTTGGGTTGATGTAAGAATTGTGTTTAGCTTAACATAATCTTCGAGATCATTGATTGGAACTGCGACGACTCCAGCAATAAAACAGCCAAGCAGGGCAATGGCAAACTCTATGATCTCGGTGTCGCGGTATATCAAAGCTACGCGATCTCCGCGATAGAGCGAGCTTTTGTCTCGGATTACCTGTGCTACTTTCTCCGCTCTGCTGCTCAACTTATCCCAGGTTATAGACGATATCTCCTTTCCTTTGCTGTCCAGTACCCAGTAGGCTGGTGCCCTTCCCGTGGTCCGGCTGCGATGGCGTAAGACCGCTGCTATGTTATCGAATTTTGACATAGGGGTAATTCCATCATGAGGATCGTATACTGCAAAGGGCACATCTCGCGGCTCCAATGGCATTTGGTAGTCAAGCGCCGCTGGGGGCGGGAGGTCATTGGCTGTAAGCATTGGTGGCGCCACACCTGCCGTGGGCGAGAATGTGTCGCTAACTGAGTATCTATGCATCCCACCCGCATAAGCATGCTGTTGCGGCTGGTTGTCATAGGCTTGTTGGCCCGCAAAGTCTGAGAAATAGACTTGCTGAGCATCAAGCATAGTTCCACCTTGGCTTTCGTCATACGACATTGTTCCCCCATGGGATTGATCGTACATCAATGTCCCTGCCTGGCTCTGGATATATCCATGAGGTTGGTGCTCCTGGTAGCCTTCCTGATGTTCTGCATTATAGGTATAGTTGGCACCAGATGCCATCGACATTGCTGACCCCTGAGAGGGCCCAGGTGAAAATGGATTTCCGCCAACATCCAGATATAGTGAATCCTGTGCCTGCACGGGTGGTCGCGGGATATTTAGTGAATCAATTGGTGTCATTCCGCGGGTTTCCGGGTTTGGTGAGAGCTCGGACTTTATGTCTTCACTATAGGGTTGGTAGGTATTCGGCGTTGGCTCAAAGTGGCCAGAGGAGATTCTGGCAGGCGATTGAGCAGGTATTTCAGGTGAATCGCTGTATGCGGTTGAGTGTCGCTGGTATCCCTGCGCCTCGTTGCCATTGGGCGCTGCGAGCGAAGCATTGCGAGAGCCGTCATTTGCGCGACGGGGTGAATCGTCTGGTGCATGGATTCGTAGACCCCTCGGCTCCGTCGAAGATGACCCCAGGTATTGAGACAGTAATTGCGTTCGGCGCTTCTGGTATCTGAGAGACGAAAAATGTCAGCAACTGCTCTCCGCCATGGCCCCAATCTAGCACTCCTTCGTGGGTCGCAAGCTTCTTTGGAGAGGATCATACCCTTTCTGTGTGATATCCCCTTCCTATTGGTAAGTATTAGCATTTATCAAATCGAATGTAATGTGCCAATGAATGAATAAGCAAAAGATGTGCGGGAAACATTATACCCATCCCCGCATTCAATAAGGCGGCTCGTAACTCTGGATTGGGCATCTTGTGAAACATACCTCTAGCTCGAGATCAAGCTCCTCGAGTTTGGCGCGCAGCTCTGGGTTATCTCCTGCGTCCATTGTGGGTGGCCCTCCGTCGACTGTTTAGAAGCAGATCATGCGGAAACCGGCACCAGAGACGAAGTCGCAAGTTGCGGCCCAAAAGTAAGTTGCATCCAGGTGGGAGGGCCCATGGGTTGCGCGCGAGAATGGAAAAATAAGATCGATAAGTAGACCTTAGAGAGGCACGGTGTAACAATAGAACAAGTTTGCGTCAGTAGAAGTGATAAATCTACTGTTCGTGCTCTGTCTCAGGAACGCTGACGGGTTAGCCTTGCCCGCGCGACCCAAGATAGATACGAGCCTGATGTGTAGATGCAGCCTCGATAATCAGGCTGACACCGACGATCCCGTGCGGCCCGCACTGCTCTCCTCCGGCCGAGTGATTACATAAGCGCCAATGCGGATCAACTGCAAAAGCTAAACGACATATTTAAAATCGATTTTCAACTCCCAATCTTTACATACAAAAGCGCTATGTGCTTCATATTTGTTGTGTAATAGCGGTCTCAACAGATTTGCCTCACGCTGTTTCACAACTTGCTCACTCAAACTTTAGGCAGCCTTTTCTTCGCTCAGATCAGGCTCCTTCTGAGTTTGTGTTGCAGTCATCCTTCAATCGACCATCTTGTCGGTAAGTCACCCTTTTTTCTATCCAAATGAGGCATCCGCATGTATGGACCGTATTGGACAACCTCTGAACAAAATGATGAATACCATGCTGTAACTTCTCAAAGCCCTATGGGCTTACTGATGACACACTTGGAGACCTTCTGATATTATGTCGTCCAATACCGCGTTTTGCACGAAATTCATAACTATATGATTGTTTCTAACTTTCATTACAGGAAACTCTCTGCTTGGTAAGAATATGATCGGTCCTGATATGCCTAGACACGGTATGGAGGCTCCAGGTTTGTATATGTTGCTTTACCCGTCGTGGCTACAGCTACCTTTGTTCCCCATTGATGCTCCACCTTTCATTCTCGTTGCTTGTCAAGGTGGCACGGCCAATGTCTTTATTACGCGTAGCCAATAGCTGTAGATACCGAATGGAGATATAATTATAATTCCATTGTTACTTGCTTTGTCATTGTCTTCGCTTTATGAGTCCTCAAGCATTCCTCTTTGACCCTGAGCAGTGGGCGCTCTTCAAAGGCAGATACGGACAGTATAGATGGGATATATAAGTTCGCATGTGTCTCTCATTTGCTTTGTTGTATATTTATTACTGTTCGTCAAAAATCGTCGAGAATTGCTTTTCAGGTCAAGACAGGTTGTAATCTAAATTTCGCTGGTCGAAATTCAATGACTTCTCCAAGACAGCATATATTTGGACTTGGCCTCACTTTGGAGGCAAATGGCGATGCAGCTCACCCAAATGACGATGGTTTAGGGTTGTTCTGCGATATATTCGACGTTGGCGTCGGTTGTGACGATGCTGATCCTGAGTGTCCAGGTACGGAGACTGTGAGCTTCAACCAAATTATAGATAATAATTCACAGATACAGCCGCTCGCAAGAAATGAGACACCGAAGCCTCCTTTCAGCAACTCCCCGGATATTCGACAGCACTCCGCCATAAGGATCGAGTTGCCAACGCCTCCCCTCGATGATTCATTAGATATTCAACAGCATCCCGCCATAAGGAAGTCTCCAGATATTCAACATCAACAGGTCATAAGGAAATCCCCTGATATCCAGCAGCAGTCCTTCACGGGAACTGAGCCAACGAGGTCTCCCCCCAGTAACTATAACTCCTGCGGCACTCAGCAGCAGCCCATAATAATAAAGGAGACGCCAGAGCTTCCTTCCAATACCTCCTGGCATATTCAACAGCAGCACCCCGGTACTGTCAACGAATCAAACAGCTCACAACCATTGTTAGGGGATCTATACGCCGATATTTGGGACCTACCATCGCCGAGCGACCCGTTCTGGACTCACTTTCCCCGGGTCCAGACGCAGACTAATATCGGCGTCAGCAATGATGAACTGGATCTTGGTGCCTATACTTATACAGAACTCGATCCAGGGCAAGATCCATTCCAAACCTGGACGGATAACGGCACCAACAACCACGATACGAACCCCGGTGTGTATAACGAGCACAACCCGGGCCAGGGCCCATTCCAGACTCAGACGAACAACGGAACCAGCAATAATGAGACGAGACTCGGTGTCACTAATGAATACAATCCAGGATTCGCTGGACAAGCTCAAATTCCACAAGCACAAACATTGTATGTCAACCAAGACGTAACACATACAGTCCAGCCTCCGCAAAGCAATATTCGTCCCGTCAGCCAAGAAATATCAAGTGATACTATCAACGGGCTATCTGAGCTCCATCCATTACGACAGTACCTTGCCCAATCTTCACAGCTTCCCCATGGACCGCTCAAGCGGGCAGCAGGTGAGGAACATATTCCCGAGTCAAATGACGGCCCAATATTGCAAAACCCCCCAGCCAAACGCCTCAAGACCAACAATAGCAACGCGGCTCCAATTCCCCGGAAGGTAAAGGTCAAGGACGGAAAGGTTAACCCACGCACAGCCAGGCGTATTGAGCTCGACCCGACGCAGTACTACCAACCCCTCGAACACATACCACTGAGCTGGGGATCAATCAATCCCGATGGCAGGCCTAAATTCCGCTACAACGGTTTCGGCGAACTCAAGCCCGGGATGACCTTCACAAGCAACGAGATGCTAGAGTACCTATACGGGACCTTTCCACGCCTCGACAACTTAGAGTCCAACAACCGAAGTCTCTTCATCCAGTGCGTGCCCTCAGACTCAAACAGCCGATACCCAACTACCCTCTCCAACAAGTGCCGGTTCACAGACTGTCCAGTCAAGACCCGCACGATCCCTAGCGGCCATTTCCGCGTGGCTTTCGACGAGCAGAACAATGAAAAGCTCGATCCGTACCACTGCGCTGGCTACGTTCATCTTTACTGTCTCGAACGCTTCTGCAGCTTCGCCTGCTTGGCTCAGTATTGTAATCTAGTCCCCGACACCCGCGCCTTACGCGAGGGGAGGAATAGAATGTCTATTACGCGAGATCATTCTAAGTTTGCCCGGATATGCATGGTGTACATGGAGGATTCTAGACACCGAGATCCACATGCAAACGGCTGGGACTACAAGAATACTCTCTGTAGCGCGCTTACTGAAGAGTATCTCAGGCTTGAAGCGAGGGTGAGACGTGTGACGAGGGAGAGGCAGGGAGGGAATAACATTGGCGTCCATAGGAATGATATGAACTTGTATGCTTGGGGTCAAGAGCATAAAGTGCTACTGCGGTCGATGTCAGCTCAGAACAAACCAAGGAAGAGGAAACGGCGCTCTGGTGAAGAGGATGAGGATGGACACGATGGTTATGAGCACGGTAGGTGAACGTAGAGCCCCTCGTAGCATGTCCGGTATATAGTGTGGTAGATAATATATTGCTACCTTTAATTAATAGCATATCATAATATTATAGTCCCATTTATTTCTGTTTCCCCAATTATTTATTTGACAATTCGTTATTTAATATTTAATTCGACACAAAATAAAGAAGGCAGGCGCGACCATAAGATATAGGCAAGAACCTCTCGGTTTAAAACGGCAAGAACGTCCCATAGGCTCCATACCAGCTCCGTACAAGCGGAAGGTACAACCCCTACAAACAGAGGAAGCCCATCCAATACAAAAGGAAGGTGCATTCCGTACAGGTAGGGACGGCGCAGTATATATATACAATTTTTATAATTACATACATATATATACCCTGCCAAGTAACTCCTGATATCTTTCAAAGGGGATATGGTTTAGTGGTATAACGCTTCTTTAGCACGAGATCATCTGATCTGGTACGATTTAGAAGAGGTCCGGCGTTCGATTCGCCGTTTCTCCACATTTTTTGGCATTTTTTTGCCCCTTCAAATAGCCGACCTCCAAAGCTTAATTGCTATGTGTGTTGCCCGGCTGGAGTTATATAAAGTTTTTTTTTTTGTTAGAGGACCTCTGTAGAATTTATACGTCATATTATTCCATGTCCATTTCTATAGCATGGAGTCGTTGTTTATGGATTAATCCTGTCTCCGATACTAAAGAAAGCAGCCAGTATTCTCTCACTCGGAACATCACATAGTTAGGGTTTCTCCTGCATTTTTGATAAAATTGGTTATTTATATTGATGTATCCGAAAATTGCTGCCTGGGATATACCCCGTCCAAATCACGAGGTAATCTGCTGCAGTTTTATCATCCAACCTCTTGCGCCACCCTTTCTGTGAAGTGAAACAGACTTGCACCCGAAACGCCGCGCAACTACAAGTACTGACATACTGACATACTGACATGCCCCCGGCCTACTGCGATTTCTTGTCGTCATCGTGGTTATGGCTCTCGGGTTCCGGCGATTCCCTTGGGCTGACATCTCCGGGGATAAACTCATCGAATAGGGTAGTCTTATCGGCTTCATTTGAAATGAATCGCATCTTCAATCTTCGAACACCACGGACCTTAGAGCCTACCGCCGTACGGATCTCGTCTTCAATTGTCCTTGTTTGCTGCACTGTCCAATCGTTCGGCACCGCAAGCTCCAGGTCCACGAGGAAGTTTTGGCCCGACTTGACACCCTGGACATCACGGAGCTCTATCTCGAGTCCGTCCGGAAACGCAGCTATGCTTTTGAGTGCAGCTTTCCGTACCGATGCCTGGACCTCCTCATCAATACCCTTATCGGCCAGTTCGTATAATGCCGAAACAAAGTTACCAAAACCGGCGTGGATGATGAGGAACGAGATGAGAAGGCCACCGACAGGATCTAACCAAGCCGCGTTGTTGAGGAAGTTGGCTCCGAGGATGGCGAAGAGTGTCACGATACCAGTAAGAGAGTCGACGCGATGGTGGACAGCGTTTGAAGCTAGGACGGACGATTTGCGTTCGCGTGCGACTTTCATGGCTGGGAGTAGTAGGTTAGTTATGTGCCCTTCGGTAGAAATAGGAAGTTTGATGAGAACTCACTGGCTTGATACAACCACTCTTTGATCGCAATAGTTCCCGCAGCCAGCCACGCCGCGTGTAAACTAGGCGTAACAGCATCATGGCCGTGGCCACCATGGCTATGTCCGTGTGAATGCGCATGGGCGAGCAGCTCCGCTGCCGCGTGTGGATCAGACATAAAATGGGCGTACAGGATCAGAGAGCTGCTATAGCACATGAACAAGCCGCCGCCGAGTAGCATTCCACTAACACCCAAGCTTCCCAAACTCTCAACTTTGCCAAATCCAGTTGGGAACAGTGTGGTTGGTGGCTTCAGACTCCATGATACGGTTGCCAAAGTGAGAATATCACTGCCCAGATCTGTCACAGAATGCCACGCATCTGCGACCATTGCTTGCGAATTGAAGAGGTATCCGCCGATGCCTTTCCCAATGGCCATGCCCAAGTTCGACCATAATCCAATCCTTGTAATCCGTACTCCAGCATCGTTCTTGTTTGTCGAAACGAGATAGGTATTATCGTGGTGGTGGTGGTGGTGGCCCGCGTGCCCGCGCTTCTGTGTTTGTTCTGTCGCCATTGCGGCTTGGTATCTTGGTCTGTTGTCAATTATCGAAAGAGAATTCGGTGAGCGATTGTATGCCGATGGTAGTAAAGGATCGTGTTTATGTAGAGGGGTGGCAGCTGCTGTTCTGATCACACGCGACCAACTTTGCCTGTATGATGAAAGTCGCGGATCTGTCCTCGACGGGAAAGCGCCAGGGGGTGTGTTCAGCCGTGCCAGCGTCGGAGTGCCGAGTGGGCAGTGCAGTACTCGAATCTGGCCACAGCGTATCAACGACATCCCTCAAGCCGTCAGGCTATCGACGCGGTGGAATATATCTGTAACGGCGCATACGAAAAGACTACGCAACAACATTGCGCGGCCAGTTCGGAGTTGATTATTCTAGGAATACAATTCAGTATCCAGACCGTCGTAAGGTTTCCTGGTTTTTGGTGGAAAGGCCCCACTAATAATGAGGCTGATACCTTTCGCCTGCCCAAAAAGTCTGAAGAGGGACTTTGGGCAACTGAGAATTGATATCTGCAATTGAAGCAGACAGTGAATTTTCTTTGGATTATTTTTTAGGGTATCTGGCTTGCGGGGAATCTCTACTAGTCTCTCAGTTATTAAGAGTCTATATTTTATCAATAGTTGCTGTGAACTACCGGAGGAACAACAGAGTTTGTATGCTCTTCTTAACCTCTAAGTTGCTGTTATGCACGGTCCTTCCTCGGGCCTTTGGCCGACGCGAGTATTTACTGGGGCATAGGTGGCGGTGGCCCGGAATGACGCGGATCTGGACCTTTCAAGCTTCCACATGGATTTGAAGCTTCACGGATTATCTCAACCGCACAATATTCCGACCACGTCTACCGCAACACAAAGGCTGCCGGTCCAATGCTAAAGTTGCATTGATGGTAATCAAATGCGCAAGCCACTTATGAGGATACCCTACACGGGACCCCTCCCTCCTCCCAGGATCCTACCCCGCAACGCCAATACCTCTGTTGGGGCTGTTGCAGCACTGTCAAACTTTTTGAACGCGCCCCCGGCACCCACTCTGGATGAAATCTCGACAAGCCCCAATTCAACTGTTATATTGACAGGTGCGGGGATATCGGTCGCGTCAGGTCTGGCAGATTACAGGGGCAACAATGGCACGTATAGGGTGAACAAGACGTATAGACCAATATATTACCACGAGTTTGTACAGAATCACGAGGCACGGAAGAGATACTGGGCCCGCAGTTTCCTAGGCTGGCCAAACCTGGACAGAGCAGAACCAAATGCAACACATCGCGCAATCAGGGATTTGGGACATATGGGATTTATTAAGAGTGTGGTGACTCAGAACGTTGATTCATTCCATTTAATTGCGCATCCGGAACTCCCAGCTCTGGAGCTCCATGGCTATTTAAGGGCTCTAAGATGTATATCTTGTCACAACGAGCTACCTAGAGATATATTCCAAAAGGAGCTGGCGCGTCTGAATCCCGCCTGGGCAGAGCTGCTCGAAGAAGCTCTCGCATCTGGAGCGCTCGAAGAAGCTCTCGCATCTGGAGCGCTCGATTCCGAAGACCCAGAGAGTCGTCGGGCCAAAGGCATGAAGTTGAACCCGGATGGAGATGTAGATCTCCCAGGGGCACCATATACCACTTTTAGATACCCAGCATGCCCAACATGCCTGGCTACCCCGCCAATTACTCCAGGGGGAACCAAATCTACCGTCAAGGTGGACAGGGATGGCGCTTTCGAGCCTTCTAGTACAGCTGGCATATTAAAGCCAGCTGTCGTAATGTTCGGCGAGAGCATAGCATCCTCTGTGAAAGAGGCCGCAGAGCACGCAATAGACTCTGCAGGAAGACTTCTCGTTGTTGGAACATCTCTGGCGACATATTCCGCCTGGCGGTTAGCTAGGCGGGCTAAAGACCAAGGAATGCCGATTGCAATCGTAAATCTTGGTGGCGTACGGGGTGAAGAGCTTTTCTTCGACCACCTAGATGGGCCTCAGAGAGGGGAGTTGGGCGTAAGAGCTGAGATGTCTTCGGACAAGCTACTTCCGAGTCTTGTTGACCACCTCCATACACTTGGAACAGGCACATCTAGGCCGTCCGAGGCTGCATCGGGAGGTTTGACAAGAAATAACAGTCCCTTTAAGGACATGCTTTCATAGTCACATCAACAGATAGCATATATTAACACATGTTACCGTGGGTAGAGGCATGGCCCTGTTATGCCTTGTTAGTGATTATGTTCCCACTGAAAGACTTGTAACATATAGATAGGTAGGTTTGATCAGAAGGAAGGCAACGGAAATCTCCACATGGTTTTGCGCTCTCGGAGATAGTAATGGTTTACATCCGGAATTTTTCGTCATCTCAAGTATAGGGAGTAATATGAAAATTCTTACCTTGGATAATTGCCTTCAGCTGACCGTGTTGAGGTGGTGAAAACGTGGTCCCTGTTATATGCTGTTAGCAATGCATCTTTCTCATCAAGAGGCTTGTAACACATAAGATGTAGGTAGGATTGATCAGAAGGAAGGCAACGGAAATCTCCACATGGGTTTTGCGCTCTCGGAGATAGTAATGGTTTACATCCGGAATTTTTCGTCATCTCAAGATTAGGAAGTAGTATGAAAGTTCTTACCTTTGATATTTGCCTTCAACTCGGCTGTGTTGAGTAGGTCTCAGTAGGTTGAGGAGGATGAGGTCTCGCCCGGAGAACTCTCAATAGAATCCACGCGGTGCATTGGATGTTTGCTTTGGCCTTGGGGTTTCATCGGAAGCGCCCGTAGTCTCTATTTTAGCACTCTCGGCTGGTTGCGGTGAACGTCGCCTTGGCTTCGTTCTGCGTGCCTCTGTCCATTGCTCATCTTCCTTCTCTATCTCTTTCAAGACCTCTTCCCATTCTTGTTCCTTCTCTGCATTGCCTGCGCCTAGAAGCCCTTCCACATCTACTTCCTCGCCGTTTTGAACCTTCTCGATAACTTCCCGAAGTAGGTCGATTTTGGCATCTGCCCGTCTTATAAATGTTGCGAACTCGTTTCGTAGTGCTATCATTTGAATGGACATAGACCCGATGAGCAATAGAATGGCGATGAAGAATGTTGCTGGGTTCCACTCGGTCGACTTCGGCTTCTTGGATTTGAGCTTGTTGCTCCGACGCAGAGGCTTTGGGATCATAGACTCCCAGAAAGAGACTTGGGTGACACTTGGTAACGATGAATAGTATCGTTGCAATGGTTGCGGTCGCCCATAACGTGCGGCAGTTGCGAAAACAGTGCTTCCAAGAGGTGCTTGACTGGAAAGAAATAGTCGTCGGACCAGAGTCTTTTCAATCATAATGATCTTTATTTAAACAAAATATTAACTTATCGTAAATACGAAATAAGTTGGACGGACATAGGAACGGTAAGCTTGGGTTTGGATGCTGTCCCTGTTCAGTTTTGTATTTCCATAAGGGTGCGACTCAGATTTTCCTCCATTTCGTTCAAATACATGGGATTCTGCCAACCCCACCGCCAACGTTGCTGTGGTAACGACCTTGCAGCTCGTCAAAGTCACTACTCCATGACCGACTCTCCGATCCACATCGAATTGATCAATATATCAAGTTAAATTTCGCGGCTTGCTGTGGTTACACACCCTCATGGAGTTTTTTGTAATGATTAGACTTGGATAATACTAGATGCACCCTTTCAGCTTCCAGAATGACCTCCTTACACGACAAACTCGAATTGGTCAAAAGCGCACTTGGCTCGACATCAACAAGCACCGCGGCGACGGTATCTACCCTCAGCGACCTTTTGGCTCCGAAAAACGCGTCGAGTAGCCAGAAAGATGCAATTCCTGTCGGAACAGCCGGGCGAAAAAGGGCGGCCACCCAGACTACTCAGCCGAAGCCAGGGAGGACGACAAGGCCGGTAACCAAGAAAGCATTGGCAGCATCCCAAAAGGCCGATAGCCATGAAGTAGAAGAATTGTCTGCAAAAGAAAAGGCGATCCTAGCTACTGAAGTTATCAATGTAACTCTTAAGACACTGAGCGCTGCTGCAACGCCCTCACACCAAGTACGAAAGCAGCCACAATCGCGCGCAGACCTCGAGACGCCTGTTCGCAAAGCTCTACGAAGGTCCAACTCTCTTCCTCAGTCACCGCTCCACCCACGGTCATTGAACAGAGTTACCAGCTCCCCGAATGTCGGAAACCGCCTGATACGCTCTCCATCCTCGTCCTCGTCATCAACACCGTTGAGTACTTCCGGCCCGAGAGCTGTCGCCGAATGCTCGCGCCTTGCATTTGCATGTCTACGGATGCTGCAATCCTCGAAAACAACAGCGATCGAATTGCCTTTTATGCAAATAGAAAATGGGATGTCTGCGTTGGTGGGAAAATTAATTTTGCTGGGATTGGATGACCTCGCGTTGAAAGAGCTACGGATCTTAAAAAAGCGGTTGGATGCTGCATTCAAGTCATCCGAGAGGCCCCGAGAGAAGAAAGAGACAGCCAAAGATATATCTCCTCCGATCCCAAGTCTGTCGCCGCTTAGGTTTGACGAGCTGCTTGACTTCGAAACTGTGCCTACCGAAGGGCCTTTGTTAAGCATCGCCTTTACAACCCAGCTTCAAGCGCTCAAACTACTGGCGACATCAAAGAAACCGTCAGCAATTACAGCTACTATACCAAAATTACAACCTGGATATCATTGTTCGCCAACTCGACTGCTGATCCAATCTTCCAAGATTTCATCTTCACTTGCCACAAAATCGGCGCGACAGCTGGAGTCATTGGCCCAGATTATACTTTCTCTAAGCCCCTCAATCTCATCATCTGAAGATATGGCTGCGGTTTCACCGAAGCTGAACGTCGGCCCAGATTCAGCACTTCAACTTCAAACAATTGCATTTTGCACCCGATACGCATGGTGGCCCATCGCCGGCCATAAGGGTGATATTGACGACGACATCTTCGAACCGTATTCTCGATGCATGGCAGCCTTTACCCGACGAAGCCGAGGCTTATCAGCTTCCGCATATAAATGTGCCCTACAATCATACAACGCTCTTTTGGATTTTACGGCTGCCCGAACCAATGGCCCAAAGGTTGCAACGGGCTCGCCAGTATATGTGATCCATAAGCTTCTGGCATCGCTAGCACAAGATTCGGGATGCGACAATGAAGCCATCCTATGGGTTGAAAAGCTCCAAGGTTGTGAGAATTCTTCCGAGGCTCAAAAGTGCGCCATCGCATCGAAACTGGTAGCTTTGAAGCTGCGAACCGATCCGCATGATCCCATCATAGAGGAGCTTCTTATGACAGTAGTGCAAGGCATGGAGTCATCTATTAAAGGAGACGGCACAGAGCTCGACGAATTACTGACCGAGGTTTCTAGAGCAAGAAGAGCCGCAATAATGCTGGTATCAAAAAAGCCGGAAGCAAGCGATGATGCGACAGAAACAATAAACGAAGGTCCACGGCAACTATGCGAGTCCTTGGTTCTCCAATGCCCCCGATTTTCGCTCAGATATCTAGGCAAAGCGCCAGGAAATGAAGCTTCGACAAAAGTCATAGTACGCTTCGAACAGAGACGCCACCACCTTGCTAGAAGCGTCCCCAGCACCGTGGACTCTGCCTTGTATTTGGCCAAAGCCCTTCGAACCCAAGGTCGATTGACTTGGGAGATTATGGACTCTCTTCTTCAGGACTGCCTAGCACTACTAGAGGCCGCCGACGTTTCCATGCCAGACAGCAACAACGATTCGGACTCAACCCGTGCTTCATACTACGCTCGGATTTCGAATTTATATTATTCACAGCATCTCGATATGCGTCGAGATGCCTCCACCCCTAAGGATGTTCAGCATTTACGGCCCCTACGTCGATCGATTGACTCGATTCGTTCGAGACCTACAGCGGAGAAAAAAGCAGCCGCATTGACTGCCAAACTTGAACGCATGGGAGACTTGCTTCGATTTTATGGACGTCTTGACGAAGCCAGAGACATTATTCTCCTTCTTCGAGACGAACTCATCGCCGATGGTGCTTTGGCTCTTGTAGCTTCAGCGGCATCGACCCTTCCAATACGGGCTTCATGGGACCAAACCGAGAATACCTTGCTGCTTGCCCGAGCGTTTTCTCTTCTGGTGAAGCTCGATAAAAAGGCACCTAGTACGCTTCATGACCTCTCATTCGACGACGAGCCGTGGGCCCCAGAAGAAAAGGGGGTGGTTTTTGAACACATCCTGGATATCCTGTCTCGACAACCCGACGTCTCATCCGAACTCCAGAAAGTCGTGTACAAGGAGCTCACCACTGTATATGATGCCAGAACGTTTCCTATCCGGCGGCTGCGGGTTCTATGCAATTTTGCGCAGATGAATCCCGATCAGCGCCGTGATATTATCGAGGAAGCGCGCAGTACGACAACTTTGGCAAGCGTCGATTCGGTCGTTGCGAGTAGTAGTGATTCCGGCCTCAACCAATATACGATACACATTCGGTCTTTATTGACAAGCACCCTGGAGCTCATGGATGATCATCCAAGAATAGACCTTATTGAGCCTCATCTAGCAACTTGGTCTAGTATTATCGACAAATGCAAGGATCAAGCAGCATTATCCCGCAACATCGATAACGTGGATATTTTGCAGGGCCATCTACAGTCTGTTGCCGATTTCTTAGATATGAAGGGGTATGGCAAAACGAGGGTTGCTGTTCTTCGAATGATTGCCAATATCGACGAAATACCGCGCGGATCAAACCCGGATGATCTTGTTCTTGATTACTGTTTTTTGGCTAGCCAATATTTGGACCTTGGATACTCTGGGAAGGCCGGGCTTGCGTTGGACAAAGCTCAGTGCTTAGCCTCTTCTCATGGAGTAACCCCTAATGCATCGATACGGCGCCTGGTTGGTTACGCAGACTACTTGCTCAGGGTGGGAAACCTGGATAAATGGTAAGAATTGTCATACATGTGGATTAAGATTATAAACTAACTGGCATTAGTGATGAGACACTGTCTCGCGCCCATCAAGCTGCGGAGCACGAGACGACTAATGATAACAGTGCAACGAGCTATTCTGACAGAGATGGGAATGACCGCATCATAGCAGATGCTTCCATTGTTTATTCAGATCTCGCTCTCCAGCAAGGGAAACCACAAGAAGCTTTGGTCCATGCAAAGCGAAGCTTAAGAATAATAGCCAGAGCGTGGAAAAGAGCAGAGAGAAACCAGCTGTCACGAGTCAAGAAGATCCAATCGTCTGATGATTCTGCGATGGAAAAGCTGGTGGAAGAAAGCTCTAATCTGAACCTATCGACAACCTCCCCTGGATTGCCTCAAGTGCAAAACACTGAGATTGGGCCTTCAGCATGGATGCTGGCGCGGCCAATGTTCCGATGCTTCGTACATTTATCCCAGGTGTATACCCACCACGGCATGTTCCAGGACACCATTTATTATGCCGAGCAAGCACATAAAATCGCTGTCAGCATAGATTCGACAAACTACATTGTGGAAGCATTGGCGTTGATAGGCGGCGCTTGGTTGAAAGCGGGAAATATTGAAAAGGCGTCTGAGTTTCTGACGCAAGCTAAGGACCTGGCCTCGGTGCAAAAGGAGGCACAGGCTTTAGTGGTTTTAAGTGGCAGCCTCGGAAGTCTGCACAGCGTACATGGCGACAAGACTGCTGAACTGGCTGCCTATGGCGAGGCAGAACGTACACTCAGTTCGCTGACCAATTCAACCTACATCAGTGACCTTGACCGGGTCTTTGATGTCACAGTTATATTACAGGCTGAGATATCGAGATTGACGATTGATGATACTAAGAAAAGAGGGAGGCCACAACGAAAAACGGTCGCAAAGGCACCGGCAAGAAAAAGGGAGGCCATCTCCAAACAACCAGCAGCTCCGCCAATCTCTATTGCAGAGCAGTGTGTCGGCTTGGTATCTCTTAAGGGGGCTATTTTACGTCAAAAGGCCAGGTCATTTGCCCGATGGAACCGTTTCGAAGACTCTTCGATGGTGTTGGAGCAAGCAGCGGAATATAGTCTCAGCTCTCTCGACGCCATTGAGACGCACGTTGCTCAGGCAGAGTGTTTGTTCCGACAGAGTTCAGCATTGCTGCCGGCCGACTCCGTTTATTCCGTGCTTCAAGACTCGACAATCTCCTTCCCAGCTGTTGTCGGAGCAAAGACGGCGACTCTGGAGAGGGTATCCGCCGTTCGCACTACGCCTCCAAAGAAGAACGCACCACGCAATGCTTCGTTGCCCCGTGGGTCAACTATGTCCTGGGTAGACCCTCTCAAACAAGCCCATGATCACCTGGTCGAAGCTTATTCCACCGCGTCGCAAATTTCGTCAACCCGAGTACTAACTCAAATCGCATCTTTCCTGAATACAACGAGCCTCCTCCTGTCAACTTACCACGGACTTAAACTCAAGGCTATCCAGCCCGGTGCTGTAGCATCAGCATTAGGTAAGTCGTAATAATCACAGTGTTAAAACATGGAGCTAACGATACACAGAGTTAGCAAAAGCCATTGCGGTTCAACGGGAGCGAGATGCTGTTATGTCGGATGTGGATGCCGAAATAACCAAAGAGGGTGATCTTCGATGGCCAATTACCAAAAATCAAAGCCATCAAAATGATAGCAATGGGCGCCTTGCAATGCAGCAATCTCGATTCCAAAAAGAATATATCGACATAATTCCATCCGCCTGGAAAGTGGTATCAGTCATGCTTAGTGAAAGCCGAGATGAGCTTGTGCTAGCTAAATTCGAAGCTGGACACTCTCCTTTTATCCTACGGGTACCACTAGAGCGGAATAGTTCCCGGGATGCGGATGAAGAGGTTTTCGGCTTCGATCAAGGCAAGGCGGAACTTCATGAAATCATTGACCTCGCCAATGCCAGTGCCCATGGAGGTCGTGATGTCTCCAGCCGGGAAGGAAAGATTGCGTGGTGGGCGGAGCGCGATGAGCTAAATGTAAGGCTCAAGGAGCTTCTCGACAACGTGGAGAAGGTGTGGCTGGGCGGTTTTAAGGGAATCTTCTCTCAGCATACAAGGAATCCCGACTTGCTCGCACGATTTCAAAAATCATTCCAAAACACGCTGGACAAGTACCTTCCATCTCGACAGCGGACGAACAAGAGGAAAAAGGCAAGCCCTGGGGTCACATTAGACCCACGGATTCTTGAGCTCTTCGTCGGTCTTGGGGACCCATTCTCGGAGGACTGTGATCTGGACGAGCCATTAACTGATCTTCTTTACTTTGTGGTGGACATCCTGCAATTCCACGGCGAGCGCAATGCATACGATGAAATAGACTTCGACTCTATGGTTCTCGACACGCTCGACGCGCTCCGCTGCTATCACCAAGCCGTAGCTGGAGCAGGCATTGCAACAGAACAAAGCCACACGGTCCTGATCCTCGACAAGTCTCTGCATTCCCTCCCCTGGGAGTCACTCCCGTGCATGGAAGGCCAGGCCGTATCAAGACTCCCATCGATGGGTTGCCTCCGCGACCGGATTCTAAGCCAGCAAAAGAAGGTGGCCGCGGAAGGACAGCCAGACGGCACATACATCAACCGGAGCAAAGGCAGCTATGTCCTCAACCCCGGTCAAGATCTCAAAACCACGCAAGCCACCTTCGAAAAGGGTCTTCAAAAACTCGACGACTGGAGCAGCGTCGTTGAACGCGAACCCGTCGAAGCGGAACTCAAAGACATGCTCGCCAACGACGACCTATACCTGTACTTTGGCCACGGCAGCGGCGCGCAGTACATCCGCTCCAAGACGATCAAGAAGCTCGAGACGTGCGCGACGACGTTCCTGATGGGCTGCAGCAGTGCGACGCTCGTTGATGTCGGTGAATTCATGCCCTACGGGCCGCCGATGAGTTACATGATTGCTGGAGCGCCGGCAGTGGTGGGCACGCTGTGGGACGTGACAGATAAGGATATTGATCGGTTTGCGAAGAGCACGTTTGAGTCCTGGGGACTGTATGATGGGGATGCGGGTGCACCAGTGGAGAAGGCGCCGAAGACGCCAGGGAGAGGGAGGAAGAAGGTGGAGCCGGTGGTGGTGGAGAAAGAGAGGGTTAGCTTGGTGAAGGCGGTGGCGGAGGGGAAGAAGGCGTGTCATTTTAAGTACCTTACTGCTGCGGCGGTGGTGGTGTATGGTGTTCCTGTTTACTTCGAGTAGAGGGGTGGTGCATTTGGTGGTTTTGGTGTTTGAAGGGGGCATTCATTGCTGGAGTTGCATTTTGGCGGCGTTTGGAGCGTCGAAGAGGCGTCGTAAAGGGGTTACGACTATTACGACTTGAATAATCTAGAAATGCTAATTAGATTTAAACTGATTATGGAATGTCTGGTCTAGCTGTGAAAGATGATGTGATACTCGTGCTGCCCAAAATCCGAGGGACTATCTATGCACGGCAGCTAATGTTTATAGCAACTATGATTGAAATGAAGGCGCTTAATTACTCTAAGTTGCAATCAATAAGCTAGTTACTCATAAATAAAGCTAAAGAGACAGATTCTATCTGCTTAACTTGACTTGCTTAGGTCAGGTAATTCCCCTTTAGACTTTTAGGCGCCATGGGTAGGCAAAAGGGGGAGCAAGGCTGAAGGTTGGAATGCACATGGGCGCAAGGCTGTGGAGTGCTTGTAAATAAATGTACAACAGCATTGCACAATAATGCCAGTTAACTCCACCCATTGCATTCGAATTTAAGGCTTAATAATAAGCAAATCCCATCATACTGTACGAATACGGAATACTGGTTATCTAAGCTGGAATATCAATACGAGTCACCCAATCCGCAGGGAAGGAAGCGGGGAAAGGGCAGATTATGCACGGGATGGTGCTACCATAGGGTCGTAGGAGACTGACTATCTGACAATTGATGATGATGGGATCTGCACGAATGAATGGCTGTGATAGAGCAGTCGGTCGCCGGCGGAGTTGTGAAAATTGGGGGGTGCAGAACTACGAGGGCATCTCTGTGGTGGTGGCGTGGGAATGAGTGGATGATGGAGGGCTGGGGTTGCGTGTATCGGTCGCGCGCGCGTGTTGTTGTTGTCATCGTCGCGGGGGTTCATGGAGCTGTAGAAGTAGATTATAGATATTGATCATTGCTCTGGTTTTTCTTGTGTATATCTCTACCTATCGCCATTGCTGACTTCGTCGCTGTCGCTGTCGCCATTTGCCTTTTGTGTTGAGTTACTCCTGGTATCCGTTGAAGGCGCAGAGACCCCACGTCGATCACCAGCACGACGAACCAGCTCGACATCCACGTGTGGACGCGCAGTAGGCTCGAGAGAAGCTAGAAGCTGGTCTGTTTGTATTGCAACTTCATATATTATTCGATTTTCTCATCTTCATCATCATTTTTGCACCAAGCCGGAGATATTTGCAGCAATTGCCGCCGGTGATCACTGTCTTCCGAATGGTAACTGTTGGAAGGTGAAAGAAGCTCTCTCTCCAAAACCCCCACAGGGACGAAAGTCGGACAACGCTTGGACGAAAGTTAGCAGCCAGACGCCAGACGCCGAACGCCCAACTGAGGACATCTTTTTTTTCTGGAATATATCAAGGACAAGGGCTTCAAAAGATATATTTCAGCTTAATTCGACTGTATTGTGCTGTACTGTGCTTCAGTGTACCGTCTTGGTGCTGTTGCTCTGTTCTGTTGCTCCTGGGACCATTTTTGCTCCTATTCAACATCCCATCTACACGCTGAAATCCACTGGACGCCTTCACTGGACGGACTCTGCACTCTCCCGCTGGAACCCGTTGATTCTACCGTCTTCCTTCTGTACAGTACCACCCCACACCCACCCAGAAAAAAATTGCGGGAGCGGCCCTAACGAATAGTTCCATACCAGACCAGCCAGACAAACCTGCTGCTAATTCCTACCCTTACCTTATCTCGCCCGAAATCTTTCAATTATCCTCTCAATGAACTTCTTCCCCAAGTTATCCAAAAAATCAAAGAAGACCACCCCACCACCAGACGACGACGACAACCACGACCGTACTCCTCGCGACGACAGCAGTCCTCGCCAGAGTCCTTCTCCAAAGAAGTCCTCAAGCGCATCCTCGAGATCCAATCGTCGTGATTCGAGGGACGAACGGCGACACAGTCACACAACTTCCCACAACAGCGGCTCACGAGGCCCCACCCCAGTCTCGAGGGCCCATACCTTCGACACCAATACACATCCGCTGAACCTTCCCCCAGACCTGCGACGATTGTCCGCATTGTCCAACATGGCCGAACAGATGCGTTCAGACCCGATGGAGGTCGACACTGACGTGCACGCCCAGCCGTCCTCACCCGCAGAAAAAATCCCTGGGGCCTTTAACTCAGCACCGAATGGCGTGAACGGCTCGACGAACAAGGACAGCATGGACGTGGACAGCGGGGCGCCCACGCCTCCACCGCATAAGAGCCCTCCTACGAGCCCAGTTGCAGCTGCTCCTCCCACACCTGAGGAGGCGGAAGCTTTCAAGAATGCTGGAAACAAGCATTATAAGGCTAAGGAGTACAAGAAGGCGATTGAGGAGTATACCAGAGGTACTATTATCCGACGCACGCACCCTGGAAATATCATATTAACCATATTATAGCCGTCGAGGCAATGCCCTCATCCGCAACATACCTGAACAACCGTGCCGCAGCCTATATCTCCAATGCAAACTACGAAAAGGCCCTCGAAGATGCCCTACGTGCCAATGAGCTCGAGCCTAACAGCCCAAAAATTCTGCTGAGGTTGGCACGCATTTACACAAACCTGGGCAGGCCGGAGGAGGCGTTAAGCACGTACGACCAGATCCAGCCCCCTCCATCCGCAAAGGATATAGCACCAGCCAAGGCCATGAAGCAGCACATCTCGGTAGCAGAAGATGCGCTGAAGCACGGCACAACCGGCTCAATGGCCTCGCACGCCCTCGACCAGGCTGAGAAATTCCTCGGTGTCGGTGCACAGAAGCCGAGAAAGTGGCAACTGATGCGCGGAGAGGCATACCTCAAGATGGGCAACGTCAACGCCCTCGGAGATGCCCAGAACGTGGCCATGTCGCTGCTGAGGAGCAACAAGTCTGACCCCGAGGCGTTGGTGCTGCGAGGAAGGGCACTGTACGCACAGGGCGACAACGAGAAGGCCATCCAGCACTTCCGTCAAGCGCTGAACTGCGATCCCGACTACCGCGACGCTGTCAAGTACCTGCGAATGGTGCAGAAGCTGGACCGCATGAAGTCTGACGGAAACTCAGACTACAAGCTCGGGCGCTGGCAGACGGCGCTTGACAAGTACACCGAGGCGCTAGAGGTGGACCCGCTGAACAAGGGCACCAACTCCAAGCTCCTCCAGAACCGCGCGCTGTGCCGCATCAAGCTAAAGGACTACGAGGGCGCCATCACCGACTGCGAGTCTGCGCTGCGCCTCGACTCCTCCTACACCAAAGCGCGCAAGACAAAGGCCACCGCGCTCGGCCAATCCGGCAACTGGGAAGAGGCGGTCCGCGAACTGAAAGCGCTCGCGGAAGCCGACCCATCCGACGCCACACTGGCCAAGGAGATCCGGAAAGCCGAGCTCGAGCTCAAGAAGAGCAAGCGCAAGGACTACTACAAGATCCTCGCAGTGGACAAGGAGGCCACGGAGCAGGAGATCAAGAAGGCCTACCGCAAACTCGCCATCGTGCATCACCCCGACAAGAACCCCGACGACAAGGACGCCGAGGACCGCTTCAAGGACATCGGCGAGGCCTACGAGACGCTCAGCGACCCGCAGAAGCGCGCCAAGTACGACAGCGGCGAGGACCTCATGGACCCCGCTGACATGTTTGGCGGCGGCGGCTTCGGCGGTGGAGGCTTCGGCGGCGGCGGCGGCGGAATGGGCGGTATCGACCCAGAGATCCTGTTCCAGATGATGAACGGCGGTGGTGGCGGCGGCTTCGGCGGCGGTGGACGAGGCGGTGGTGGATTCCCTGGCGGTGGCTTCCCAGGGGGCGGCGGCGGTGGTCAACACTTCCATTTCGGATAGCCACCAACCAGTACTACTCCAACCCCGTCGAGTTCCGAGGACGAGAGCAGCGGCGGCGATAGAGCGGGGAATCGGACGCGGACGCGCGAGCGCTGGGGTGCGCCCGAGAGGGACCAGATGGATGGCTCGTGGCGCGATGGCCGCATCAAGCGCCTACGGCAGGTGGGCTTCGTGCTCCTGGGCGTTCTGGCGTTCTTGCCGCTCGAGGTCGCGATGGGGCTTGCGGTGCTGGTGGCGGCTGCGCTGGCGGTGTCGAGGGATCTGAGGATGTGGGCTGTACGTTGATGGGTGGGCGCGTCTCTGGGCGGGAGGCTCGCATTTGTGTGCTTTTTAGGGGGGTTTAGAGGGGGTGTTTGTTTTTTTGCTGGGTCCTGGGTTGTGCGGGGGGGGGGGGGGGNCAAGCATGTGCAAAGATATTTGGATGAAAGATGAAAGAATGAATGAAGGGTGCTTGGCCGGTATATGACGGCTACCTACTATTGGAATTTTTCTTTCGCTGTGAGATTTTGACATACATTTGTGGGCGTTTTTTGTGGGTGTGGGTGATTAGATGGTGGACGGTGGCACACACACACACATCTGCATCTAGCATAAAGGGGGCAACGATGATGGCAATAGATTGAACAAACAGACAGTGGGCGGTTTTTCAGACGCGGTTCTAGGTATCTTGTGGTATCTAGTGGCAGGGGGGAAGTATAGTATGGCTGAGAAGGAGGGGGACGAGCATACGAGATACATATACATGCATTATGGGTTGCATTTGCATTATAGAGGTTTCCAATGAACTATATTTGGCCATGCATGAATGAAGATAGAAGGGCTTTGTGGTTGCTTTCGATGATGATGCTGCGGATCTGACCCCAGAGGGACGATTCCTGTACGGAACCGGCCATGAATAAATACCATCCATGATGACCAGCTATTTATTTCCATCCAAGGACAATTAACCTAAATATCCCCCCCCACGTCTTTGAATAAAAAAAAATTGGCACGTTCATCATCAAAAATACTGTGCTGTCAAAAGTCTGGAGGGTGGCTGTAGATACAACAGTGATTACAGCAATCAAAATACAAGGCGTTCAGGGCTACAATTAATAGATCAGCTGCTAATAACAAATGGGACTGAGGAGATAGGCTCTATGACTTGAGTACTACCAGATAAAAACTGTGCCACCTATTGTTTCAACCGCGTACCTGACAAACTCCGCCATGACAAGACTATCCATCATAACTACCTGTTTTATTTCCATGCAAAGATAAATATACCAAAATATAACCCCCATCCCCAATTCCCATACCTTACCAAAGCAATGGCTAAATACAGACACGAGCATATAAAAAGTAATTATCAAAGCGAAAAAAAGAAAATATACAACTTCAAAAAATCAAATATAAAAAACCAAGCATCCCCATCAAACACAAGCAAAACTCAGATCAAAAACAATCACAATCACCCGCCGTCAAAACAGGGTAAGTAGTAGTAGTACTAATTCACATTTTTTCCTAATTCTTTAATAAAAAAACGTTTTCCCCTCCGGCAATCCGCGTTGTTTTGTGACGGGACGCCAAAAAAAAAAACAGTATAAGACCATCCACCTAACGACGACAACAACACACAAAAAGATTTTCCAGTTTATCCCTTCCACCCCCACACACACACCTGGCCAACCTTCCACACCCATTTGTGTCCCCTCTCATTTTTAAAATTTTGGCGAGAGGAGTAAACCAAACTTGCTTGCTCTTTAACACACCCTCAAACAAAACCCCCCAGCACAAATCCGTTTCATTATAAAAGGATACAGCCAAAGTATATTCGAAGATGGGGAAAAGAAGCAGCGTAAAAGACTGCGAGGGCAGACATCTAAGCGCCCAAGCTGGGGAATGCCTTCTGGTCCTCGGTGTTGATGGGGGCGCCGCCCCTGGCAGCGCCACCGGCGCGCGGGGCACCACCTCTGGGTCCACCACGTCCACCACGGGGCGCGCCATCGCCACGGGGACCGCGGAACGCACCGCGCTCGCCACGGAAGTTGCCACGCTCGCCGCGCTCGCCGCCGCGACGGGGTCCGTCACCGCGTCCGCCGCGGCCGCCGCCACGGCCGGAGTCGCGGCTGGGCTGCTCGACGAAGCGCTGGTCGATCTCAACGACCTCCTTCTGCTTGCGCTCGCGCGCGCGCTTGGCCTTGGTGGCGGCGGCGGAGATGAAGGCCTCCTCGTCCTCCTTCTTGAGCTCGCTGGCGCTGGCCCACTTCTTGTCCTCCTTGGTGCCCTCGTTGGCCTTGCGGGTGGCGGCGGCGGAGAGAGAGAGCTTCTCGGCTTGCGCAATCAGGTAGTCGGCGTAGGACACGGAGTTGTCCTGCTCCTCCTCCTCGAGGGTGCGGCCGTCGGCGTTGACGGGGGCGGCGTCGCCGTCCTCGGTCAGAGCGACCTTGCCGTCGGCCTTGGCGAGGGCCTCGCCGGCGACCTCGTCGGCGCCGGCGGCCTCACCGGTCTCACCGCCCCAGCCGTGAGCAACCTGCTTGTCGGCGTCGCTGGGAAGAAGAGTTAGCTTTTTTGGTACAGATCAATTGGGGGATGGTAGGTGATGCTCACCCGACGACACCGCGGGAGTGACGGTCATTCTGGCGAGGTCCGCCACGTCCACCACGGCCCTGGCCACCACGGCCGCCGCGGCCACCGTAGGTGCCAGCAGTGCGGTCCTCAGTGGGCTTGGTGCGGTTGTTGGCGCTGCCGGCGTTGCGGTCGCGGTAAGCTGCATTACACACCGAGGTTAGCTTGGACTTGGCGCTAAAAAAAGTACGTCCTCCTAGCGCGGATTTCGGGCTGGGGAGAGCTCAGGAAGCTTCAATTGGAGCGCGCAAAGGGAATTGTACGAACCTCCCTCGTTACCACCGGGTCCACGGCGGGGGGCGGCGTTCGCTGGGGCTCCTGGGGCCTCGCGGGGGGCGCTGCGCTTGTCGGTGCGAGCGGGAGTCCTGTCGATGACCTTCACAGGTGGCTCGGGCTCCTTGTCGGAGTCCTCATCGCGAGTGTTTCCTAAACGACACGCCTGTCAGTCTTTCCCGTTCCCAATCGTATGTAGAGCTGCCATCGAGGTCTGCTGGATTCGGTGGGTGGGTGATGGGTGTCATACCGAGAAGCTCGTACAGGTTCTGTCAAAAGGCACACGAGTTAGCTTCCATTCAATCGAGTCATGGGTATGTTTACTGCGCGAGCTCGACACACGCGCATTCTCCCATCGAACAGCTGCTGCAATCGCATACGCAGCGGCAGCCATTGACGGGATTGGGGGGGGGTTGGAGTTCATTTCTGCTTTACCTTTGATACGACGTCAGCCATCGTGTCCGCCTAGCTCAAGTGCCTCCGAAGAAGGCCTTGCTACCGAGTAAACAATTCGAGTAGGGGGTTGGAGGAATTCGAGATGGACAGATCCTATATATCAGGATCCTGTCTCTCGAGATGGTGAAGTTGCTGCTGAAGCTTGGGTTGGGCTTGAAGTGCGATGGAAGACGGCAAAAGCGGTTTGGCAGGGCGAGAACTTTCAGTAGTAGCCAAAATGCGGTAATGCCTCAAATTTCCGCCTTGCTGCATTCTCGCTTAAGTAGGGCAAAGAGTGACCAGTAGTACTCTACTACTAACAACTACGTATTTACTATAGAGTAGTATAGAATAGTATAGACCAGCAGTAGTCTAAATGGTGTAGTTACTCTAAACTCGCCCGTACTACTGTGTAAGAGTACTACTGCATTTAATAGTATTGTGGTAATGAAGTAGTTTAAAAAATCCATTATTCCATTATTCTACTGCACAATTGACACGAGTCTTCCTATTCCAGTTTCAAATCCAGCGTCAATCAATTAAATCTCATTTCCACCCGCTACAATTGGCTCACACACTACAAACGATACAAACGATGACGCTTCCAACCAAACACAACTGCTCTCGACGCCCGGTGTGCATTTTGCTATTTTAAGAGGTACATTTGCCCCCACCCTCCTACATATCATTCGACATAGCTCAAAGCTCGAAGCTCAAGCTCGCCCGTCCTCCCCCATGACGACGACCCCTCTTTGCCCCTTCTCCCCTGCTCCTCTCCTTCACTTTTCGATATGTTTTTGAAGCTTCGGGAAAGCCAGCTTAACTACAGCCATGCAGCGGCTCCCGTGTACTGTGTAGCCATCGCGGAGACCAGCGACACTCGATCGCCATCCATAATGATACCCATTTGATCCCCTACAGTAGTTCCGCCCCAATGCCTAGTCCTCCCAATGTCCCCCCTGCCGCCCTATACTCCGTCTGTGTCCAGTCGTTTTTCATGATTTATTATTTACCGATCCGTTGTATTTATCCTCCCAGTTGGCCTCCAAAATAGCCATATCCGAGAGCAGGATGCCTTCCGAAGCCCGATATAAAAAAGTAAACTATAAACAAGCAGAATTTCCCTCCCTAATTTGCGCCTGCAATGCCATTTTTTGTGTGTGAACTCCAAAACAAAAAAAAAAGGTACAAAAACTTTTATTTCCGAGGGTATCATTAACATTTCCGGTCTCAGCGCATCGAACTCGTGTCAAAGGTAAATTGGGTGGGGAAGTGCATGCTCGCGGACAGGCCGAATGGGTCCATGTCCAGCATCGGGTCGTAAGGGTCCAGCAGCTGCTGGGTCATCGAGTTGAATCCGGGTACGTGTTCGCCGGCTTGCGACGTTCGAGGCGGCTGGCGTTGTTGCTGGGGGTTCATCATCGGTGGGAGTGCGAATGGCGTAGGGTATGGTCCTGGGCCGGCAGATTCGGGTTGGTCTTGGTCGGAGACAATGTCGGTCTGAGCATCATATTCTTGTTCTGCGGCTACGGAGTTAGTACTACAACTTAACAGGGCTCTCTCCAGCGAGCTGGAGGTAGGGCTGGGCTAGCTCACCTAGTTGTTCAATGTGGTTCTGGAAAGAGGGGTAGTACGCCGAGGGAGCATCTCCGGAAACTCCGGGCCCGGCGGCAGCCTGAATCCCCTTCAAGGCGGGTCCAAGTCCAGCATTTTGTGGTCCAACTGATACACCAAGCCCGTGGTTCATCTGCGGCTTCAGCGGCTGGTGAGCACGCTGCTGCTGCTGCTGCTGGATCTGGGCTTCTGGTGCCGGAGGTGTCAAGACGTTTGCTTGCGCAAACCCAGGAGATGTCGACGTTGGCGAGGAGTGGTGAGACGACGGCGTTGGCCGCGACTGTGGTGATGGGTTGCCCATAGGCGCCACAGGTTCCAGCTTGGGTGCGATGTTCGAGTTCGAGCGTCGTGCCTGGTGGTGACGGTTCATGATTGCCCGCTGGACAGTTGGAGGCATGGCCATTCCCTGGGGCATATGAGTGGGGCCAAGCGAGGGGCTGCCGGTCTTTGCGCGCAACTCGGACTGGACATCGATTCCTGGAAATAAGTCAGCATCTCCGCCTTATAACTGCAATGGGTGGTGTAACGTACCCTTCTCGAGCAGGATCCGCTCCAGCAGGGAGTTCTTGTATCTGAGCATGAGGCACTCATCCGCCGCGCTTCTATGGGCGGTCTGGAGGCTGTGGAGGTTCGTCTCGTGGACTCGGATGGTCTCCTCCAACTGCTTGATGTACTCGGTGCGGCGCTCACGGAAAGCAGCTTGGGCTTGGCGGTTTCGCTGCTTGCGCTCCTCGGAGGTGGCGTATATCTAAAGTAGAAACTGTCAGCGACTTCTTGCGAGGTATGGTATCTCCGGCTGGTGCTACATACTGGCTTGCGGCCGCCCTTGCGCTTGGGCTGCTCGGTGTGTTCCTGGTTGGGCGGTCCGGCGTCGGCCTCGGGGGTAGACTCCATGGAGTCCACAGAAGCCTCTCTCATGTCTTCTTTCTTGTCGATCGACATCTTCTCGTCCATTGCTATGAGGGGCAGGAATTCAAAGATTGACTGGGAATCTCCTGTGCGCGACCGCCATACGGCAAAACCTTTTGAAGTCTGGTGGATAGACGACAAAGCTGCGTTAGCCAAGAGGGGTGACGGCGAGTCTACGTGGGAGGTAGAAGGTAAGAGGAGAGTAGAGTGATAGAGTAGTAGGTAAGTGAGAGTAGTGAGAGTAGCGGCGGTGTGTGGTAGGTTCTCGAGCGCGTCTACTACGGGGAGTGTTCCAAGGGTTTGCAGGCAAGGTGCAGAGTACCTGATCTAGACGCGTATATCCGGGGTAGCGGTAGTGGCAGTGGTGGTGGTCGTAGTAGCGGTAATAGTAGTAGCGATGAGATCTGATAAGTGTAGCGTAGTTGGCTGGGATGATATGACGAAACAGCAACGTCTGGAGGCAGAAGTGTTTCTGTGTGTAAAGAGTTGGGTAATGAAAACATATAATGGGTGTGGGAGTAGAGGATTCGAGGCGAGAGATTTCGAGTAGTAGTAGTAGTGGCAGCTGGCAGGAGTAGTGGTGTAGTAGTGAAAGCGTAAAAGCGGTTGTTTATGTGGTGTGGTGTACGGGGGGGGGAAACGAAAAAGGAATTGT